>JANSTX010057587.1:12497-24480 GCA_027564355.1 Penthetria funebris
GCATATAGAGACATGGATTGTGTGTTCCTAAACTTTTTTTCTTTTACTGTCGAATACACTTTTGCACATAGGATATTAGTATGTGCAAAAGAGTATGTTAAACAATTTCAAACAGACGAGACGTACTCGATATGAACGTATTTTCTGAACATATATATTCCTTTCAATTTTTCTGCATTTTTATTATTCACTTTCACTATATGATCATTTTTGAATAGTTTAAAATCGATGTGTCAAATACCGAATAGCACGTTCCAATCAGTAATTATTTTTATGTTAGCTAGCATAGCATATAATTGGGCTATAGGTCTGTAATTAGATAGGTCGGAAATTTGCCAAATTCCATATTTTTCGATAATATATACGATAACGAAGTAGTAGCGAAAATAATGGCGTATAATAATGGTACAGTACTACGGGCGAACAGGTTGTCTTGCTAAAAATTCCATTTAATGTAAAAGTAATAATTTATTTACTGCAATATGAAAAGGCTTTCACATCCCTTAAAGGAACAGGACACTCACATTTTCTTTTCGGTTAGGTCATTTCTGTTAACGAAAATCCCAAAATTTTATTTTACATACATATTTTTTGCATTTGTTATAAGATTTTATTTTTTTGTGTCATCAAAAAATAATGTGAAAGACCCAACAATTTATGTTATTCTTTATGCCATTTGATCGTAAAAAAATGGCATATAATAAAATAGGAGGAAGGAGGATAATGGTTATTATATATGAATTTGAAATTTTCCAATAAAATTTTAAAATACAATACCTCATACTTGAGAGTCGCTGTGCTTTCATTGATTGAATGCAAAGAGGAATCATATAAATTAATTGAAAACTATTTACTTCAACCATGCATTGAATAAACTCAAATACGAGTAGAATTGGAATTTATTATGCACCATGTTTGCCATTTATTCATTTGCGAGTGTACAAATATTGTGTAACAAAAACAAAAACCATCCAATTGTAATTTTCATTTTACAAGTACTGGCGAATGTACGAGGATAAAAAGTTTCAATTTGCATCAATTGATTCAAGATAAAATGAACATCGACCGATATTGTTCACCAAGTTATTATATATTTTGAACACCTTTTTGGATTGCGATCCCTTTTGAATAGAAAAAATATCAGCATTGTATATGTTTGTATTCAGAGCATGGGAGATGATTAATGCTGGGAGGCATGTGAAGATTTGTTTTGAAGCACTTTTTAACTATTGTTGTGAACCAAATAAATGTCCAGAATTTACAGATAGACAATTAAATCCGAGAAGATAGGTATCGGAACTTCGACTGAGTGGAAAATAGTTTACTAACATAATATGTAGTTAAAAACGTTAATAAAGTATCTCCTTCAAGTATTAATTAATGATAATGCTAACACATTGAAACCACCAATTTTGTGTTGCTATATTCGCATCAAAAATAATATTACAAATCATTAGATTATATTCAGAGCAAAATACATTTGAAGACCCACTGATTTTCGCAACTGTTGTCAATGTGTTCCATTGAGAAATGTATACACTTGTCAAATTTCAAGCAATTGGCAACCGTTATATATTCACAAATAATTTTAAAAAATGTACATTTAGAATAATTAATTAATTTAAAAATTTTGTCGCTTCGAACCACTCCATTGCTTCGGATTTAACTGTTCTAAACCTTGCAATAATAAAATTCCAGTCACGTCGATCGCTGCCGTATAATAATTGATTTGCCAATAACATGTCCCTATGCGTTTGACAGGTCTGCTTTGTCTCTTTATATGACTGCCATAAGTTTTGCCTTCATCTGTACAATTATCAAATAATGAAAAAAATATATGTGTACAATTTCTGCATCTTTTACTAATAGTTATGTAGTGCTATTTGATTTAATTATTGAACCACCTGCGCCAGTTGATGCATTGTTCTTACATTTCAGGTTCCAAATAATGTTTGTTTTCGTAAGCCAAATACATTATCATGTTCCCATTCGATTATTTGAATACTTTAAGGCACAACTTCATACGTTGGTGGAATTGTATGTTACTTTCTAATTGGGCACACAAACACACGAAAATTACATTGGGGGTAGTGCAAGCACTTGGTCAGGAATTCAATCCGCATTTGTGATCTTAACTCAGACCAACCAAGTATTCTTTTTATGTTTGAACAAAGGTATGCACATTAATCAAAGAATTAAACATAAAATTACAATTTTTATGTGTAACATTAATCAAGTTACATTTATTTCACGGGTCCAATCAATAAATTTATTCCTATTATCATTTATTTCTGTATCAGTGGTTCCAATCAAAAGTTAAAAAATCAAATAAAATCAAAATGGTGTTTATATGATAGAAATGTAGAATAATTTTTCGTATTTATGTTGAATTTGAAGAGAAGAAAAGGAATTGATAAAATTTACTTTATAAATAAACATTATTGAAAAATGTGTCTATAATTGAGACTATATAAATTTGAAGTCCTCAAGTCCTTATAGTGAGTACCATAAAAGTCCAAGTAATGCGGAAATTCGGTCTACACGTCACTTCTTGCTGAAACTAAATTAGATTTTAAAAACTGTGTTAAAACTAACTGGGTTACAAAATATTCAGATCAGAGTCTCACATACTGTGCGTACTGGTCATGCTGGTGATACAGTATCAGGAATGAATGAAATTTCAAGTTTGTCATGTAAATTAAAACATCCCCTTAAGATAATTTATAAATTAAGCTTTTAATTTTAATTGTACGTTAACAACCAATGCATGACTACGAATCTATTAAATGATTATTTATATTTTTATTTAAAATCCATCATTCTATGACATAAACACTTTACGTAATCCATCTTGTTAAAACAGAATTTAACAGAGTTGTAGGTACTTAACTATATACAAAAAAATAAGAATAAATTCTAGTCATTAGAATTGAATTAACGAGAATAGAGGGAAAAAAAATGGAAATTCGGAAAATATAATATTCACTTCATAAAAATAATCCTTCCAACGATTTAGAGTTGTATATATTGTCTTTAAGAGTAGAACCTCTTAAAATTTGAGTTTCAAAATTTAAATTACATGCATAGGATATATACTAGAGTAGATTGAAAATTCAGTGAAAATTGTTTTATTTGAGGTTGATAGCATCTTCCGGTATCTGATAGCTTCTTTAGGTCATACCATTCAAATTTTGATGATTGCTATTCATAAACCATTTCGGAAACCAAAAGAAAGTTAATAAAAGTGAGTTTACGAGTAGTTTTATCAGCCGGAGAGGTTGTGGTCACTGTTTTTTGAGCTGTACAGAGCTGTACAGTGTACAATGCTAATTAAGTACTTTGAACGAGGAAAGAAAATACCTGAGAATAATACTAAGAATAATTTGAATTATAAAACCAATTGAATATTAAAATTTGGGGTAAAGCACCATATGCACAATAGTCGTCAAAATTAGTGGAATTAAATTTCGAATTGCTGCCTCACCCACAGTATTATGCATATCCCTGTGACTTTTTCCTGTTTCTAAACATGAAAAAATAACCCGCTTTCCTAAAAAAGATGCTCTAGAGAGACTATGTTTTCCTGATACAAATATATATATAATACTTTTTACACAGTTTTGAATGGCTGTACCAGATGAACATGATTATCATAAGGTTATTTTAAGAACAAAAATTGAAATATCTCTTGATCGCTTGCAGTTAGGGATTTGCTAACAAATCATACGTACGTTGCGATGCATCTATTTTAGCTGAATGATCAAAGAATGAAAACTGGAACTTGTGCTCTATTAATCAAATTTCAGGATATTTGATACGTTTCTAAGATTCGCAATGACTTCTATTTAAAAAGAAGATCAGACAAATCGTATCAAGTTTGTAGAGGATTATGATGAAAACTCCTATTGTAATTTTTAACAAATAATACCTTGCTTCATTTCTTACTGCATTTCCATCTCACCCTCGTGTATAGATGCATCTATATATAACTGTATAGACTGTATTACAAACTCTTCCAAAATAAATTTGGTAGAAAGTTTTATGAAGATTGAAAACATAATTGATATTGTCATGTTCTATGTGCAAGTATTATATCAAATATATGGTATAGAAAGGATATTTAAATAAAAGGACTGAATGTACCAACAATATACGAATGCTCATATAATACAAGTATAACATATAATGAATGAAAATCTTTATTGAAATAGAATGCACTTTTTTTTTTAAATAGTCTTATAAAATCTATTCTATAAAAAGCATAACGATTATGAAAAGCTGAAGGATAAAAAACGGTTATTAAAAAGGAAAACAATAATGAAAGAAATTTCTTACTCATTTATAAATATATACTCGTATATAAGAAATGAATTGGCTGCAATGATATAATTATTGTCCATTATGCAAACGAATCAATTGACTGATATTTTTATTAAATAAATTATTAATTTAGTTTCATAATAAGGTACACGTAATTTCAAATTCCACCACTCCTTAAACTTTCATTAAAAATATTGTTATACCAATAAAGTTGTAACTTAACGTAAACTTGCAAGTTTTTAATAAATGACATATATATTGGAATTCTTGCATAGACACCTACCTGACAGTAATGTTATCCAGAAGCACACTCTATTCAATAAAGAAATACGTCTGTTTAATGTCAAATGAGATCCAGTAAACTCACAGATTGACAGAGTACTTTAATGAACTGGTGAACATTTCAGGCGAGTGATTGTAAAGAATCTACTGCATTCGGTTAGGCTGCCGGCGCTGATAATTTTGCACCAGAAATGCTAAAAACTGGTGTCGAACATCGCATCTGTATAGCATTCCATTTTTGATGAATTGTGGTCTTTTGATGATATTTCGGCTGAATGGAAAGCGGGGTTCAAGAGTCTAGCCAACTTGATGGAATCAGGTCAGTACTGAAAGCAAGTATCGTAAAGAATAGACCAGTCTTAAAACTGGCAGATAGTGAACAAATCACACATCAAAAATCATAATCGAATATTCGATCGAATGGAAAAACCCATTACATAAAATTTTTGTCGACTTTAAACAACCTTTCGACAGTCCTGATTTTGTTATGATGTGAACGATTCTACAAAACGTTGTAATACTATTCAAATTATCAATGAAAACATGAAGGTCTTGAGGTCTTTATTGTGACCCGCAATGCAGAACCTTGCATTGTAGAAAATGAGATAGGAATGATAAAATATTAAAATATATACATCTATTATAAGTAGATATGTATTATATTACCATAATTGGTCTTACTCATTAAATCATATTATTATAATCTCATATTAAATTTGCCGACCACATACGTTTTTTCAAACGACAGAGACGGATATGTGGTTGATACTGGTCTATGGTTAAAATATTTGAATGACGAAACTAACGAAAATTGTTTCATCAGTGGTATTCTATATTTATGTCAATAAGACAACAATCAACGAGGCAGAAACTTGTGTAAAAAGCTTTTAATATTTGGGAAATTATTGGGGGAAAAAATGGTGGTGCTGAGAACCAGACACAACGAATAACATCAGATCACAAATTTTTTCTATGAAAATATAATATCAAATGATGATTTGTTGAGATTCTCGGATCTTGAGTCGGTTTACACGAAAATGGAATTGAATCCAATCTCAATATATCTAATGTGACATTATTAAGATTAAACGCTCTTCCCTTAATAATTAATGAAACGTGTTTTCAACAACTTGCAAATATCTTCCTGAACACTAGCAAATATATTTCTGAACAGATGGTCAGTATCACATGTTAACTATAGTAAAAATCATTAAATACTATTCTGAAGTCTTACAATGATTTATCAATCTGATACTTTGAACCATATAAAATCGAAAAAGTTTTTCAGTCAGATATAATTCTTTATTTTATATCTATCGAATCTCGCTTACCGTCGGTTTAAAACAGAAATATTTTAGTTTCCAAATCATGTCTAATTTTGTAAGACAAAAAACTCGTCTGCGTGTACTAATTCATTTATATCAATACTTTATAGGTTATTGGAATTAAATGTTTGTTTCTAATTGGTCGCCCAAATGTATCATGCTTTTTAATTTTTACTCATATTGTTAATGTTAGTATCAAACTATTTTTCTGGTTGCCACCACGTGTACATATTTTAAAATCAGAATAAAAAATAATTTGATCCTAACTCAGAATGTCATTTCGTATGCAAAAATTTAAGATTTTTGTGCTATTTCAATGGTAATAAAAAAAAGGAACCAGTAACTCCTTTGTTTTATTTTTTACATTGTATATGGTATTAATACAATATACAAAATTGTTATATTCACAGATGTGGTTTTGCTTCTGTTTTAAGTTTGAATATAAAACTTTAGAAAGCCGCATATCATTCAGACATTGTTTTAGAAAGTTTTTTTCCGAATTCTTGGTCATAAAACTAAATGTTTCCTTCCTTTACTTTGAACTTCCTTCCATTTCCATTTAATGTGAAATCAATAATTGCAAAATAAAATAATACTTTTATTTATGTATAGCATTGGTCATCAATTGAATGTATACGGTTAAGTTTTAAGTTTACATTAAGCTGTATAGATATATTGAATCTAGAAATTGATGAGCTTAAGACTCTATACATATAGACTGTTAAGGAAATGATTAAAACTCTGTTAATCAACGAATAAAATCTGCTATATCACTTTACAGAATCCAGACTGTCAAATGCTTGTTTCAAGTCGATGAACTCTTCTCATAAGATGATTTTTCCAAATAGAACGTCAGAATAAAGGGAAATTCTTCATATTTGTTATAATACCTGCAACAATAAGCAGCAACTTAAATAATTAACCACATTTATATTCGACAAGTTTCTGCATTTATCATTTTCTGAATTAAATTCCCTGTTGCAGACTGTCAACGACCATTCTCATGTGTATTCTTGAACGGTTGCATTTTTCTTCTTGTATTTCTTTTTGCAAAACTTACATAATTATAAATTTAATGAAATAATAAACTTACATAATTATAAATTTAATAATAAATAAGTGGATAATACAAAAATTTTCATTTTCCTTTTAGAAAATAAAAAAATTTAAAACTACTTGACTTGTAAAGCTGCTATAGAAAAATAAACAAAACAAAGAAAGTAAATTTTGAATGGAAAATCTATACTATTTTTTAAGTGCCTCGTTTTCGTTTGAAAAGTTTATTAATTATCATATAATAAGGGCTGTTTATGATCCTTGCAAATCCTATATAGAAACTCATCAAAAGTTTTCTTATTTTATTATTTACCATTACTTATTTAAATTAAACATAAATTAGTAGAAATTTATGTTATAAATACTAAAGTGTATATTTTATTATAATTAAATTACGATTAATTTGCGTATTTAAATGTAAACAACTAAATATATCTGAGTAATTAATTAAGGATAAGGCATATATTCAAAAGGCAACAGAATGAACAACTAGAAGTTATAGTTTACACACAGGATTAGTGGCAATTCTGCAGAAATGGTACAGATTTCCTGAAGAACCTTAGCAGCTCAAGCTCTAATGTGTTGGGTTACTGAATTTGCATCAGGTAACTGCCAGCAGCAAATCAAAAACCTATTAAAAGAAAAGAGTAAATTATTTTCTTTTTCTAGAATGGGAGAGAAATATGAAATAATTATGGATACAGTATGATTTCAGCAGATCTTTTAAGTAGAAGAAATATCGAAGTAGATTCTGTTGACGAATCTAAATGGAAGGGATGTAACTCTAGATAGCTATCGGTTTTACATTAACTTTCATTAATTGAATCCAAGCTCATGATGGCAAAACACCGAAGTTCAAACCAATGTGCGAAGTAAATAATCATTATAAAAAACATGAAAAAGAAATCGTTCTAGTAACGATTTACGCTATATTAAATCTAGACCAACAAATTATCTATATAAAATACCTTGGTGGCTATAAAAATAATGCTGCAATCAAACAAATATATACGAGACAACAAAATAATAAGTGGAAGCAAGACTTCAATCAACTGCTAAACGAAGAATATATTCATCGGTAGATTTCTTAAATCAGTTTTGCATTTTTCAGCATACTCGTATATTATTATAGCATGTATTTGGAATGAAATACAACAGAAGTTCAGACAATAAACTGACATAAACGAGTATGCTGTTCAGTATATTATGTACATAGACGATGCCAATTGCAAACCATAGTCCTGCTATAATAATGGAAGGATATACTATCGGTGTATACTACTTCAATTATTTTCATATAATGAAAATTATGCATAATTGTAATACCGAATATTCCATAAAGATATTGATTTTACATAAATACGAGCACACCCATGCAAATATGTGGTAGACAATACGATGCACGTTAATCGTATATATGAAGGTACAAAGTCAATTTCATTAAAAATCTTCAAAAGAAAATTTTGTTAAGCTACTGCAATGTATGAATAGATTAACAGAGCAGGCGACATTAACAAGGATACACGTTATATATGTGTGAATTGATTTTTATGACAAATACACAAATGCATAATAATGTTACGAAATTGGAAGTAACAAGTGCATAATTCTAATCAATTTAATATAGAATTCATATCGAAATAAATAGTTTAATTCGCAATATACTGATACTTGTATAACAAAAATTTTCAAAAATCATATTATTGCAGACATTAGTACAGTTATGTTAAAACTGATTTAATGTATTTGCCAGTACAAGTACAAAACTCAATTGTTAGTTATTTAGCTCCGGAAGAAAACGGTTACCAACTATCAAATACCTTGGATGTCACCAGACTTTCTGTTTTTCTATTTCCATTGAAAGGAAAAATTCAAAGTTTTGTACTATTTCAACCCCAGTATGCATTATAAAAAGTGTACAATCTGGAAATTGTCCCCTCAATGAGGATTACCAAAAGCTTATAAAATCGCTCCATGTGCATTATCAAATGTATCATCTATGACTATGAATATACTTTTATGTCTCAGTTCTACATCAATTCTAGCATTTGGCTCAACGATTCTTTCCAGTATATTTTGTAGAAATAACATTAGACTGATTGTATAAGAATACGATGCTGGACAAAATGACTATATAGGTAACATATGTGGTATCATAAAGTTTCCAGTATTTGGCATTGAATCATTGCCATACCAGCAGATTTAAAAGATTTGAATTTGTTTATAGCCAATTTAGCCAATTGCTCAAGTAAAAGTTTTAATATTATTAATCCGCTCATCTTCTCTTATAGGTCATTCTTTTTAAGATAAGTAAGTAGCGTTCTTGTTTCTTAAATTGCTATTTGGTTCTGTAGTAGAAACGAAATTATGTTACTTGGTTATTAGTATTTATATTCCATGACTTCCGAATTAAAAATGACTAGAAGTTTTCATACGCAATCTTTGCATTAAATAGACGACGCTTTTTATCTACTTAAATTTTTTTCAGTCGTAACCGTTTCTTTATGTAGGATATTATGTGGTCTGATGTATTGTATGAATTTAAACATTATTGTCCTAGTCAGGTACTACTGATGTTTTTTTACATTAGAATATGTACGTTAATGATTTTAGTATTCTTTAAAATCTACCTATTTTCATCACATTCATAGATCTCTAGTCAATTAGAAGAATATACACTGTTTCGTTCTTCTCTGTTTTATTGCTTTTATATCGTCCACTGGTCTATTTGTATACTCTGAATATGAATAGTCACAAGAATACATTTTCTTGAATCAACCACTAAGCTTAGATGCTACCATTATCTGATTAAGGTGTTATACTCGCCAAGAGCGAATAATATATAATAAAAAATAGATCTCATCAATCAAAATTACCCTTTTAAATAAATTTCCAATTTCTTCATATGAAAATTTATTTTCCACTAGTTTAATATACAAAGCATTCCTATTTTCTAATGTAAAAATCACAGAGTAGCGAACTGAAGAATATTTGGCCAATTTCAATTTAAAGTTTTAAAAAAAGGCAATATCGATTTGAATATGCAGCTAAATAAAGTTACATACTATAAATAAAATGCTATGTAAAATGAATTTTAAATGAAATATTCGAAAATTTCTTTTTACCATTTGAATGAATAAAATTGAAGATATTTTTCATATACAAAATTCATACATTCTTCTCGTACGTTATGAAATATGCATGTGTGTAGCATAAAGAAAAATATATCACGAAAATGAAATAAAATCAAAATTGAAATGATATTTGAAATATTGAATAAGGAAAATAAATAAATAAGGGAACAAATTCTTATAAAGATATCAACTATCTCAATTGTATACTTGATTTAAACGTAAGCGCTGCTAAAAAAGAAAGAGGATTTCAATTTCAAGCATGAAATGATAATTTAAAATATCCTTTTATACGATTATTTCGCATTACTCGTATACAATCCATAAAGCAAAATTTTTAAAATGCAAAACTACTCAACTCTTATATGGCACAATTTTAATTTTTTATGCCTAAAATAATAACACTACAATTTTGAAAATCATTGAAATTGAGAATTTGAATCCATTTTATTTTTTGTGATTAACATATTGTTAATCTTGATCTATTATACATTTAAATTCCACAAACTATTGCTTGTCTATCATTGCGGTTCCCACCCTTTTCGATGGTTTTATTGACATTTCTGTTAGGAGAGAATATTTAACTTTTCACCAAGGACTTAAACCTTTATATAGGAAACATGCTCATAAACCTGTTCTATGTAGATCCTATATATTATATACTTGCAACTGATCATTTTTACTTTTAAATTGACATTTTAAATTTTAAAAATGTGATAATAAAATTGCAATTTGCACACTTTAATTACTTATTTATTTTGGTTTATTCCAATAAAATCGCATTTACGAACAATTTTTGCGAATTGATACATAACACGAACATAATGTTCTATTTTCCTTGTGAAATTATTAAAAAATTGTTAAAATGATGCTTATTTTTATAATTTTAAGATCTGCATCAGGAGAGCATAACTACAAAAGCAGGTTTAGGTTTTGTTTAAAACTGAAAACATTTCATGGACAGTTATATAAATATAGACTCATAGGCTGTACATATATATATATTCGGTGTGAATAGATTTTACTGTAGTCTATGCATTTTCGCTTGCACAAACGAGTACCTGCCAATCTTATCTAATTATGGGTACATATCGCCAGCATGATGCAATTATTAAAAAAATTTTATCATAATTTTGAACATCCATCAGGAGAGCATATCTACTAAAGCTAATTGACTGTACATATATAGTACTATATATTGTACTCTATGCATTTTACTTGGAGAACAAGTTCCTGCCTGTATTATCTAATTATGGATACATAACATTTAGCATGATGTTTCCTGGTGTGTTGTTAAAATAATGTATGTTCATAATTTTGATGATTTGGATCAGGAGAGCATAACTACAAAAGCAGGTATAATTTAGTTTCTCCGAACCCAGTGCCCTGCGACTTGATCATCTTCCAAATAGAGAAAAAACTATATCCCCTTAAAAGGTGAAGAAAATCTGACTTAGTAAGATTTGCGGTGTGATTAAGAATTGTTTGTTGATAGGTATAAGAAATAAAGAATCTAATATTAATATATTATACATTATTATATTACTTTTGGAATACAGATCGCCAGGGGCATTTTGAGCTCATCGTTTTTCCATTGTTTTTTTTTTTTTTTGTTTGTTTTGATGAATCTTTACGTTGATGGTAAACGCTTAGTTATATCATCATCTCAATTCAATCTTCATTCACTTGAGGGAGATCTTGTGGAGAGGGTGCAACTTTTGACTTTGGAAAATTTCGAGTGTCTGTCAGTAATTTACACACCAATGAACGAATAATTAAAGAGGAATAATAAATTGATGTAACGGTAAATAAAGAAAGCATTAAAAAAGTACTTTTAAATAATGAAAATCTTTAGAATATAATATTTTC
>JANSTX010057598.1:0-20638 GCA_027564355.1 Penthetria funebris
ATTATTAAAGCAATTTATCAATAAAATCCATTAAAAGAAGTAGAATAATATTACTTAAAAATTTGAATTATTCAAATAACATAGACTTATTTTATAATATTATATCATATACTCGAATATATAGAACTGAATAAATAACACCGAATAAATGTAAATATTTCCAAAACGAGAAACTAAGGACTAGTGGCGCGAATTTTCCAGTTTTTCCAGCGAATTTTCTTGTTTTAAATGTTTCTAATGTTATACTTGGACAGTACGGAAAATAACCAAATAATTGAATTTAATTGAAAAAAATAAGATATTTAAGATGCCACCACTCAATTGGTGTCTCAGCAGACACTAAGAGATTTTACAAGTTTCTTAGCAATTTTATTTAAATGAAAGAGATAAATCTAATTTGTTCCTTTATAATTTATTCATTTTAAATCTGTATATATATACATGAGCATATAACCACACAACTGATAGTGCTGATAAGCATAGGACAACTTTAAAATATATAGTACAAGTACAAGATAGTTGATTACAATACAAGAAAATCAAATATATTATCTTACGTAATTATTGCATTTAAAATGTAAATGCATTTTATTATTTTTTTGGAATTGTAGTGAATAATATTCACACATTAATATACACAATATGATCTGCCTACCTCACAGAATTGTGAATATCATTAGAATTAAAAATAATTTTAGACGACAGTTACGACGTGACTCTAGAAAAAATGCACCCATTACTATTCCTATCAAATCACAGATCAAGTACCTGAATAACACATAATCGATAACCAATTTTTGTTTTATTTAAAAAAAAACACATTGACAGAATTTAGTTGAATATATAACATTATAGATTTAAAATCACAATGTCTATAAAAACATAAACAAAACTGATTGAAAATAGAGCCGATAAATTAATAAATATTATCGACAGCTGTCACAATGCACCTGGAACCTAGACTAACAGATTTACCGAACACTTTACCAACATTCATGGTCAGATAATGCAAAACCTCGGTGATCAACAATTCTCAGATCAACTAATTGCCAATAATTTTGCCTGGACATAGACACAACTTTTAGACTTTGCCACTGACTGCACTGTCACCGACAATAATATAAATATTTTTTTACACTCAAAATACGCCAGCTAAAATGTTTGATATTATTAGTTTGCTAACGTATCGAATAGTACTCAATAAAAATATTCGTTTCGTTCATGAAAGGAAAATAAAAGGTTCACAATTGCTTTCGCATTGTCAAGAGTTATGTCGATAGGATAGTTTTAAAAAGTGAATAAATTGAAAACGCTTCTTGTTAAAAAGTGAAAAGATCTGAAACTACTTCATCAGAAGATCTGTCGTCACCCCAATAGAAAGCTAAGCGGTCAAAACGGATCAAAAGGGCACCAAAAAAGGTTTACCTTTTCATTTATAAAAAGGTGAAAAGTTATTATGTATTATTATTTTGAATAAGGAGGTATATATACTAAATAATAACAATAATATTACTAAAGTCTAAATCTTATTCAAAATAGTAAAACGAAGCCGACGGTTCCTCTTATTGAATTATAAAAAGAGCTTCAAAACGCGATATTAACCATGCTAGATATGACTATATGTTACTTCAGCGATTTACAACTTTTAACAATCACCAAAGAAAGAAGCCTTCTTACGACACAGCGGATTAATTTTCATCAAACTAAAATATATTCACATTTATAATGATCACTTAGTAAAATCAATCAATAATTTTCTAACGAATAGATAATATAGGGTTTGCATTGGTAACGCCCACACATGTCCAATTTTCACGTTATCTTCGCTATCTTTGTTGGCAGCATACAGTATTTTAATCTACCATCTTTTTATTTCCGCCCCAGTGCATCTGCATACTATATACCATAATTAAAATAGAATATATGCCGATGATATGCTTTTACTCGTCTCATATACTAACTTATCAATTGCAATTGCAACCATGAATCTACTCTTAGATAATAGAAGCGATTAGATGTATCTATGGAAAATTAAATTGAACCGCAGGCTACAAAATATCAATAACAACTTATACGACCATATGGAAAAAATTAGAATCCTTGAAACCCTTCGACCAATCACCGGCGCTAGAAGACCTAAAGGTGAATACAAAAAATCTTTTACTATTCACTTGAACTTTTGATGATCAATTTGAATGTTCATCAGAAGTGAAATAGTGCAAACCGCATTTTAGGCACTATTATAGTAAGTTCACAGATTTTGCTACACGTGACCGCCGGCTGTAAAACAAATGCCAAATTAAAGAAAGGACAGAATAATATAAAACGTTGATTTAGCTATAGTGTTTAATAGAAGAAATATTCAAGAGGCTTGTACACCAGAAAATAAATGGAAGGCTTCCAAGCCCAAAAATATATTACCGTAAACCATAAACTTCATTATAATATTAATGGGAGTAAAAACGCAGAATAAATAGTTGTCGAAAAATATATTCAACAAAGCATCAGTAACATCTGTAGCTCGAATAAATCATCGTACAAATATTTATCTGAATGAAATTGATTTTCAATGGGTGGCAAAATTTATTAAATATATGATCTAAAATTCATGGATATGATAAGGGAAATCTGCAAAATTACTTAAATTGAGTTGAGGCTGAACATGTTTAGATTGTGGTTTGTCACGGATATATTGAAATGTATAACCGATTAATTATAATTGATAAATTTCAATTATAGTTATTATATTTAAGTTTACATTTATTGTTACATATGTATTGTATATTAGAAATGGTAATATAAATATCCTGATGGTGCCCTATGCGACCTAGAAGTGTATGTTACTTCAGTTTGAAGCAGTTTAAGGACAATGAAATTATAGATTTTGTTTTCTTCCTATGTTTGTATTATGTTTGATTAACACTTACGAATACATCGCCTATTTGGCAGTTTTTATTGATTTTTACCTTAACCCATGCGATGAACTCAATTACGAGCCGCAGAAAGTGGAAAGATTATAATGTTAATTTGTAATATTTAAATGGGATTCATAAAGGCGATGATTGTTATTATGATGTGTCCGTAAATTTTTAAATATTATAGTAACCAGTTGATAGCGCTTAGAATCAGATTTTTGTTCTTAACTACTCGTATTAGCAAATTAAGTTAGTTAAATACAAAATTTGTTATATATACACGTGCGTAATACTATTTATTAAATAGAAGAGTATTTACGAAATTTGCACAAATCTTATGCAAATAAAAATCTGTTTTTTTTAAATTGCTACTATTTTAATTCAAAAATCTATATTTATTACATATCTATCTCTTTATGAATATAATAAACATATCATAAAATCTTATGATATACGATTTATCTTATAACTTTCCGTATAGCCCATACTATTTTTACAAACCTAAATATGAAATTTACGCAATTATAAAACAAATTTACTTATTTAGTCTAGAATCTCGTAAAAAAAATTATAGTTGGAAATTTCAGGATCAAACTTGAGTCTAGTTAACTTTAACCAATTTCAATTCTTGTCAAATTTGGGATTAAAAATTTTCAAAGTTAAATATTTCAAATACTATATAATTGTTTAATGCTGATTAGTTACTTTTTGTGATAGCACTCTGTCTTCTCGAGTATACATAATTAGGCGTCGTTGGTACACAAAGGAGTGACGAATGAAGTTACCGACTAACATCGATGTTACTCAATCCATTCATAACTCCAATTCATCACGATATATGACAGTTGTGGGGTGTGAAGTAGAAGACTGAAATGTATTTGAGCTCTAATGATCAAAGTAAAATAAAAATTAAACAACCTTTAAATTTGAACATTTTCACGCTGCTTAAAATATTTATTATTAAATTATAAAATTATACTTCATTATGTAAAATTTTCTCTATTCGCTGTGAGAAACCAACGCATTCATTTCGCTAAAAATGTATCAGTATAACGCATGGGCAGAATTTGTGCACAATAGGTATTATTTGAATTTGCACTTTTTTAAATCTGACAGTAAGTTTTTATTCGAATTTTTTTATTATTTTGTTAAATTTTAATAGAAAATATGAAAAAAATTAATTATTTAAACAGTACTGTCACAAATACCGCTATTGGAGTGGTAACGATATGATATACACATCTAATATTCGCCAATTATTGACATCGTTTAACTTATAAATACTACGAAGTTAGAAAGTCCGGTAAGTTTCATCTCTAAATATTTCAATAAACAGTGCTCACTTCAGTTTCAGTCTTTATTTAAATTATATCAGCCCTTGGAATACTTTACCCTACAATAATATATTTTATAATATATTCCAGGTCACACAATACAATATTACAATATTGAAAATAAACGGTCTACTAATAATCAAAGATACTAAAATAAATTCTTAATTAGATATTTCTAATTCTACACATCATCAGGGTAACATAATTTATATAATTAAGCCTTTGTAACGAATTGTTTAATCGTGTAACATATCTACATGAATAAATCCATCTATACTTAAACGCGGTGTCACTTGTAACTCGATTCCATTTTATGTACACAATGGTATGTGATCAAGTCTGGAAACATTATGTCAGAGTCGTCTTTGTCGACTGGATGAAAAAATGGTATCATAATCAAACTATGTAATTGTGAATTTATGTACCACTTTACCGAAATTTCTAAATGTAGAAGCGAAATATAATATTTTACTTTACATACTTTCCAGTAAAAATACCTCGAACATCTTCTTCTCCTTCCTCTTCTACATCATACGATATAGGTTGTCGACCTCTATTCATCTACAAATTATCCTAATTTTGAAAAACGTCTCTGCAAATATTCCATTTTCCTAACGGTAGAACATGATGACTCCAACTAACGTACACTCTTAATTTTGTACTCATTTCAATCAAAATTATGGGATGCAACGACCTTACTTTCTAATTATTTGTTTTCTATACAATTATTTTCAATATTTTAAAATTTTAAACATTTATTGAATAAGTTTAACATAAGACACCATACTAAAAATATTTAATTTCTCGGCTAGCAAACATACAACTGTTTGTAATTTCAAAATTTTGAATTTAGAGGCCATAATAAACAATCCACAATTTTATTTGGTAAGTACTCATAAGTGAAATGATTTATGCAATTGATAAAAATTTTGTTATTTAAAAATTGTTTTTGAATCTAATTTTATTTAAAAACGAATTTTGGTACAATAGCGTTTATAGTCACGTTTAATGGTGTTTACGAACTAATATATAAAATAAGTTAATTTAAGAAATACTGAATGGATTAAAAGATAATAGCAATAACCGTCATATAATACCCTAATTTATTTATAATATTAATTATACTGTCAATTAGATATGGGGGTTAGAAATTTAATCGCACACGTTACAACGTATTAGAAGGTATTGTGTATCGGATATCAACTACTACTATGGAGAAGTGAACTATAACTTGATGCTATAATTTACATAATTTGTATCTATTAATGGCTTGTGAGTGGAGTAGCCGACTAACATCTTAGGAATTCTTTACATTTACCTACCGTAAATACAATCAAAGTGTATGCCGTCAGTATAATGGCGTGTGATCGTAGCCAAAACTTAAAGTTCATATTGTCTTATTTATAAACTTGAGGAACACACGTCTTGACAACAATTATGTAGCTGACTGTGAGTTTACACACCACCATATCAAATTCTTCAAATGTATAACCGATCAACTACATATTTCTCTGTGTATCAGAAACTACTGTTATGTTTTTTTTTTTGGTTGACATCTGCGGTCATAATATTGGCACTGCATTCAATTAATATTAAATCCAAGCTTATTCTGGATAGATTTAGAAACACTAAACAAACTTGGGAAATATAATATGACCGTTATTCAAAGCATACTTGATCATTAGATAGTCAACAAACTAAATGAATCGATAGCTCTATTGTGGTTTCAATTACTGTGTTTTCATGGTTGTAGAATGGCAAAGAGCGATGACAGAAAGGTATTATAATAATCTTCATTGTCCCGGATACTTTGAGGTAATCTTTTGTATAAAAAATAAATCATAATGGAAATTTTGAATAGGCACTATCTTGTCAGGAAGCACGTACATTTTTAGCAGATATTATCACATTACCCATAGATTAATTAAATATTTGAAATGAATTCAAACCTGGGGCTGATGGTACAGCAGTAGATTGAATTAATTTTACTTTTTTCAGACAAACTATAGATCTAAATTCTATCGTACAATATATCCGTTAACTATGCTGTTAACTGATGACGATTGGAGTAGCCGACTATCATCGAGATCACTCAATCACTGCGCTGTCACTATGGTAACTCGATTACGGTATATGTCAGTAAAGGCGTGTGATCGAGATTAAAGAGATGGTGTTATTGTCGTGTTTTTCGACTGGTTGAAAAACAACTCAACAACAAATTAGATAGCTGGGGATGTATACACAACTGTATCGAAATATTCAGTTCAAATGTATAACTAGATAATTATGCCAACTGGATCAGGAAAATTTCAATTGTAGTTATTTGAATTTACATTTTATATTACATGCATATTTGAAGCAGCAAATTTACATGCGCCCTCGAAGCGTAAAATATCAGATGGATAATATTGTTAACTAGTTAAGTAAAAATCCGAAAAAAAACTCCGATAAGATTTCTCGACAACTAACTAATATTTCTTATCAGTTTTTTAATGGGTGAATAAAGTAACTCAGTATTAAAAAACAACCTACCAATTTTAACTCTCACATACAGGTGTGCTTTGAGATACAACTGTATACGTTGCCCATAATGTCAGAATGCTCTATATTGAAGTTAGGGCATATGCATTCATCTCCATTTGCACATTTGATGAAAATAGTTAGTTAATAATTAAACTCATATTCTAATCTTACTATTTACGTCTCGAATTTCTTGTCGATAGAGATCAATAATAACATGAACACTAACAACGATAATGTATCAAGAAAGTGGAAAAAATTTCAGTTACTCTATACACCGAGAAGGATACCCATTTTAATCCCTATCACACATTACAAATTGTGATCGAGTTACCTGAATGATAACACGTGAAGGTACAGATGGATTGAGTAATCAAAATGTTAGTCACAAATATTCGGTACCCCTTCAGTATCTATTAATATGTCCAATATTATATGTTAAAAGTTAAGACTTATTTGCATTCACTGCAAGTTCAATCAATGTATGTTGAATATATTTATATAAGTCTGTTTATTGTCCATCAAATAAGCTGCAAGATACAAAAGATGTACCAAGATAAGTTTTAGGTCAAGTTTTGTTTAAATCATTTATTGTCTGTCATGCATCCTATATATTCCATTTTGCAATGGAGTTAATAACCCTCAAAGTTGGTCAAACAATACTACAATTTCGTCACGACCTCTCACATATATACCAAACGAGGAGTACACACATTTTGACCAATTATTTTAGATATTTTGCACAAACATTAAGTTGGATAACATTTTCTTTTTGGATATAAAAAATAAAAGTCGAGATAATAATGAAGGTTGCGGTTACAGTGTTGTAGCAATTGATGTTGTAAGTTATGAATTTACATCAAAAGCAACTATCAGTAAAAATTATTGTGTAAAAATCAATACTATGTCTTGCCGTATATAAAGTTTGAGAAACAGTCTTTAGTAGATAGTAAATTTGAAGTACAGAAAAGAGCTTTTTTTCATAATCAAAAGATGAACCATATATTTAACGAATCAACATTTTCTATACTATACAGCTAAGTTGCAATTTCTCAGTGTTAAAATATAGTCAGTGATTCAACGCTGAGAAAGTATTAAGTTTATCACACCATCTTCATACCAAAATCCTTTAACTTTAAAATTTAGATGTTAAGTTAAGGAGTCAAGCTACCATATGGCTTCACTTTTCCATCAATAATCAAATGTCATCAACTTTACCATTATTTCACGTTCAATCTTTATTGTACATGAACATCCGGTTAGTGCCATTTTAACAGTCTTATCATAATTTGGATCGCTAAGAAGTAATGTGATAGCAAACAAATCAGTAAAGTAAAGATCTTCATGTTGATGATAGTTAAAATACATTCCTTTTTATACCCGAATAAACAACAAAAATATCGCCAAGTACGCCACGATTCTAAACTCTATACACGACACGTATTATGTCAATTTAGATGGTATTCCATAACTTGTTAGTTTAGTAGTGGCTAAAATTATGATGCAATTATCGTTTTTGTCAGCTGGTTAAAAAAAACATCTCACCAACAAACAAGGTAGCACATAGAAATTTTTGTACCACTCTTCTGAAAGATTCATATGTATAACCGGGTAATTGTAATTGATACTGTTTTCTAGTTGGTAAATTGTTCTAGTTCACATTTTATGTTACACGCATATTAGAAACTTTAAACCAATATCGAATTGAAGCCATATATGCACAGATGTGGTGTACAGGTTTATATGATTGTCATTATTAAAAATAAAAATCAATAATATCGAATGCCAAGGAATATAAACTATATAATTATTGTCTTAAATTGATTTTATGGTATGAAAGTATTCCGTGCAAATTCGCTCACACACATTAAGTTCAAGTATTAACACTCTTCTTTTCATGTTAGTTGAAATAAAATTAGGTCTAATAACAGAATTTATTTTTGTTATAAAAGCCCCCCTTTAACATCATCATTCAACATATTGGGTGATATGCTATGTTCCTGCAGTCGACTGATTTACAATTATTGTTATAATTAATGTTGTACTGCGGATCAGTTGTCAGTCAACTGGTATCTAAGTAACTTGAATAGATCTATTTAAGTATCTTTTGCAAAACATTTACATGTCAGATATTTATCTAGTTGTGGCTATTTGATTATGTTATCTGTCTACGATCATGTAACTGCATTACATTTCTGTTGTTGTTTGTATGCTAAACACTATGTTAAATCGAAACACTTCATTAGCACGAAAATACTACTAAAAGTTAAAGGTTGTGTTTTTATGTTATCCATCGCAGTTCTATTCTTATTTTAATCCTTCTTAAATCTGTTTAATTGTAATTTTATTTTTTGTATTATTAATGATTACTATAGTTAGCTTTTTATTTAATTATTTATTTACAATTCCATTTTGATTTAATTTCCACTAATGTATAAATCCCGTAAAAAATAACAGGTCAATATTGAATCGTTTATATTTTGCCGTGAATTTTAATATTTCGCCATAAATCAATTATGTTAAAAATCGAACATATGCAATTACAGTTAATATAATTTAGTCGCCAGAATTGTTCCATCCGCTAAACAATGGTGTCGCCTCATCATTAATATCGTTCAATATTGTCTTTTCATTTATTATCGTCAAATTTTGACAATTTTATTTATTAAAAGAATATGGCCGCCATCTCAATAAAAATTATTTTGTGTGTGTTTATTAGTGCGTTTTAGGTGACAAATCACCTTATTTCAATTGAAAATTACTTCATTTTTATAATCAACATTATTAAAACATGTTGTTAATGGAAAATTAGATGTTTGTGAGTGTAATGTTTGTGTAATTTTAGTTGTTAAAAGTTAATATACAAATTGTGAGAAGAGGGCGACGATTTTTTTTTTTTTTTGTCGATTTCGCATTTAGATTTTTCGGGTTCAAATTTCCAATAACAATATGGCTGACAAAAATACATTAAATAATCAACAACATTCATCAATTCTACATAAACTTAATCGATTATCGGATGGAAAAATTGGGTCAAAACATGGTAATATAATACATAAGACAACCAGCGAAAGTTTACGTTTAGGTGGTAACCATAATAATAGCAGTAGCAGCAGTAGTATTAATAGTAGTAATAGTAGCATCAGTAGCAGTAATAATAAAAATAATAATAATAACAGCATTAGCAATAATATTGATAATACGGTAATTGTTGGTGTGGCAACTGGTAGCGGTGCTACAACTGATGCTACTGTATCTGGTGGTGGTACAGTTTCTACTACAAGTGGTAGTGTTGTAACCTCATCACCAATATTAAATTTATTGAATTCAGCCGCCGCAAATCGTAAAACACCAAAACAATCATCATTTCAAATAACATCAGTTGTTACAACTGGATCACGGGTCAGTGCTGATAATGGTGACGATTCTGCTGACGATCAAGATGAATCACATACAGATGATAATAGTCGTATTACCGATTTAGAAACACCAAGTTTTTCCGAAGATACATTTTCCAAAGAAGATGTTTTCTTTTCAAATAATTCAATTGGTTCAGCACCAGTTATACCAACAAGTTCACAATATGGTTTAGCAATTGTATCACCTGATATGGGTGGTGGGCAACTGGATGGAAATATTACCGAAATTAATATTATTGGTGGTAGTGGTTGTGTTAGTGGTGGTAGTGTTAGTGGTACTGTTGGTGGCGGTGTTAGTGGTAGTGGTGGTAGTGGTATTATTGGCGGCTCAAATAAACATGATGCAGATTTAAGTGGTCAAAGTCGTAGTGAACGTTTTAAGGTTGTGAAAATTGAAAGTACTGAGCCATTTAAACGTGGTCGTTGGATGTGTATGGATTATTTGGATCATACAACATTACAGGCAACAACAAATCAAAATAAACAAAATGTTGGTGGTGGTGGTGGTGCAAGTATTGGTGGACCTAATAATACAATGACAACAACAAATGATAGCGGTGTTGTACTCACTGAAAATCATATTGATATTGAAAATATGGTTGATGGTATTGCAAGTGGTGAGTCAACATCGTCTCCATTAAAAACTGTTCAAACTGAAATACATCAAACAAATCATCATTTACCATTAAATGTATTACCTGGACAAACAGCACCAGCTGGTGGATTTCCAATTGGTACACCAGTGTTACCGTCGTCCATTTCATTGCCAATTGATTCCACAAGAATTGAAATAATACCTTCAATTGCCGAAACTAATGTAATATCAGCTACACCAAAAATATTAACAACACCAGGTAAAACATTACAACAATCATTAAATATGGTACTTGGTAATAATAATAGTAGTAATAGTATACATACTGGTCATGGACAAACATTACCATTTATTCCCATTATGAATGCTGGTATTGTACATACAAGTGGACAAAGTTTACCACCACAACAATTACAACAAATTATTTCACAAGTTAATACATCAATTATACCATCAACAGTGTCGTCAATACCACCAGCGCAATCACCATCAATTTTAGACCAATCAAATGTAATTAAAACACAAATTCCAACCACTATTATTACATCGGGTACAACAATACCAACTGGTATAAGCAGTGTTAATGGTGGTGGCGGTGGTAATATTGTTCAAGGTCAATCACAACCAGCACAATTTTATAGCCAAACAATACCTTCAATAAATGCAAATAATAATAATAATAATGGTGTTACACATAATTTACCAATACATGGACAAACTTTACCAGCAGGTTTTCTTCAAGCTGGCATTGCCTCAATTACATCACATTCAAATCAATCAGCAAATGCAATTGAAAATATGCAGCCGATACCATCACCATCACCGTCATCATCAATAATTGATGGAACAAGTCAAACTCAAACAATTTTGGCAACTAATAATAATCAATTGACTGAAATTTCATCAAAAAATTTCACAACACCAATAGCATCATCGACTTCAATTCCAATTATAAGTGGAAATGCAACAACTCAAATACAAACATCAAACGCTTCGAATATTATCGATAGTCACGGAACCGCAGCGGCAACGGGATTTGCTCAATCGGGAACTAATTTCGGGACATTCGTTGATAATACTAATAATAATAGTAATAATATTAATAGTGTTAATAGTAATAATAATAATAATAATAATAATAATACTGATAGTAATGAAAATAGTAGTAATAATTGTAGTACTAATAATAATAATACAAATAGTAAAGTTAATTTAAGTATGGTGGCCACGAACAATACGAACAGCAGTACTATATCTGCTCCAATGAGTGTTGATAGTGCTGTAAATGTAGTAATGCCTTCTGATGGAGGACCAATATCAGTATCAGCGTGCGAAAGTGGTGTCTCATCACCAGCTGGTACTTGTAATATTGTCCCTATTATTGGCAGTGTAAATAGTGTTGTTAGTGGTGTTAGTGGTGGTAGTGATATAATTAATAGTCAAGGTCAAGTTCTTGGCCAAGATGGTGGTGTTGAAGGTGCATCAGCGACAACCGGTTCGCCACTTTTGCAACCCACAATAACTGCTGTAACAACAGGTGAAGAAGGAGGCCAAACGACTGAAGATAGCGAAAGGTAATTGTTTTATATTTATTATTTTATACAAATATTTATATATATATATATATATTTAAATTACTTTTATATAATTAGACATTCGCATGGTATATTAAAAAGACGATTTTAATTATAATTTGTATATTTTATATTTTGTGTGGTTGTCTTCTATAATTTTGAACTAAGGAATGACGTCTTTATATACTATTTTAAAAGAAAAAATCGATTTATTTTTTATTTTTTAAGAAAATGGATTTGTCTGTTTTTTGCATTGATTGTATGAAATGGGGTTTTGTTTTTTTTTTTTTTTTTATTTTTAATTTTTATCAAAAAGACAAATGACCAAGAAAATTTCCCAAAATAAGTGAAATTATTTAATAAATTCTATTAAATTTTATATAAAACATTTATGAGCATTTGCGTATCGTTGTTTGTAGTAATTTTTAATATTATATTATCTTTTGATAATTAGAGACGTAGAGGCGTCGGAAATAAATTTCTTAGGATTGATTGTTTAGCATTATTTATTTTTAGCAAATAAAAGTCATCATTAAATTATTTTATGAATTTTGTATACAATTTTTATAGTCAAATTAATTTTAAATAATCATTTATTTACACATATAGTGAATGGAATTTTGCTATTCTATTTAAAATATAATCCATAAAATATATTGTACTATATGTGGGTAATGAATGGTTTACATAGTTTTAATTGATTATGCATTTTCGAGCGTATTTATTTGGTTAAATTGAAATCAATTGGAAATTAGAGAAAATTAACGGTTCAAATGGTATAGTGCTTGGTTTATTGTAACAAGTATTGACTTTAACTATATACGAATATCTCGATAAATTCATTCTTCTGTGGCAATTTCTTCACACTGATACACTTTGATTCATTGTTTATATGATAAAGTTTATCTACTTGAATCATTAATTGCCCGTATATTATAAAACGAAGAAGAAAATTGATTGGATTTATTTGATTTGTAGACTCATGAATGTTTTATTAGCAGACCAACGGTCAGCATAGAAAATATTTTTTTTGTGACAATACTATCAATAACCATCTAAGGATAACTTTTAAATTGAGTTTTCAGAATTACATGTAATCAGTAAATAAGTTTAGTCTCATATTAAGTATTATGTGTGACAAATTTTGTTTGTCTCTTATAATTTAGGTGTTTTCATTAAATTTTCCATTTACTATTATTTTTTACTATTAAATTTAGATTTCTTGTTTTATGATATTCTACAATTTATTAAATGATGATGATCTTGAATATGACTGTAAAAAAAAAATATGTAAAAATATCATATGACCATCGGTAAAGATTATCTCTGTTCCTAAATCAAATAGGACAACATATACAAATCCAACCGCATTCAAAGCAATCAGTCTAACGTCACTTCTGCTAAAGGTTTTAGAATTTGGGTTGAACACATGTTTTTAAATCAATCGATGCATAGTCACAATGCACGTTCCATTCTATACAATCCTTCAGTTTATCAAAATTTGAACAAATGAATTGGAGTCCGTACTATTTGAATCTCGCTTTTGAACCATGTACTATGCTTTACTCTAATAAATGCTTAAATGTTCATGGATATATTAAATTTACAATAATGTAAATGTTTAGGCAATTCAAATTATTTTTTTAAAATTGACATGGAAAATATTATGTTAGACAACAAAATATACTCATTTCATAGAATTGTACCTCTTATAAAAATGAGAATAGATTTGCTAGTGATTAAGGTGCTGTCCTCTCCTACTATTTTTTCCCGATGTGCTTTTAAATGATTATATAATATTATATAATGTAATATATTCATTTGTATTGTACTTACTATTTGTCCATTGGGATACAATTAATGATCATATTTCATATTGATGTTATAATATGAACAAAATTTATTTTACTCATACAATATGTTCCCGAATTAATGTGCTTTGGACGAGGCATTAGATAAATTATTATGAAATGTAGAATAATATTCAAATAAATATAAAAATGGTAAATAGCCTACGTGTACGAGTGTATTCTATTTTTTAAAAAAACAAACCAGATAGTCCCATTAATATCACATGCATTCTTCTAATTGTATTCAATGTCCTCACAATAAATGGAAAAAATTAGAAATCATGAACGTAAAGTACTCTGATTAATAACTAGTGCTAGAATACCAAGAGATGTATATAAATATGTACGAAATTGACGAATTTGTCGTGTTGCATATGTGGATGGAATTGACCGAACATTGGTTGGACAAACTTTCTAGTCAAAATCACAGACTCTAAATAATCGTAGTCGCGCAAGTAAGCCAACAAGATTTGGTATGTCAGTAAATTTGAGATTTAAACATTCTATGAACATTTTTCATCTAATATAAGTAATACTGGACCCTTAACAATATAGACCATCAATGTTCTACTATCAACAGAGAGGTACCAATATGATATTTAATGTTGTCACATTACTGTTATCTGCTTCTGGATCTCCCTAAAATTATCAATTGTCAACAATGTTCCATCGTATCTTAGTTTACAGTTACTTTCACTGTGCCTAATAACTGCATTCTTTAACTAAATTTATATCCATGGATATGCAAATTCAAATTTGAAATTGAATGTGAATTTGAATTTGAATGCATTCTCAATACTATGATTGTCTATAATTTCTAATGTGAGTTTGCCTATCTTAACCTAAACTTTATCATTAATTCATTGTAACCATAAATGCCACGATTGAGTGTATAATATAAATTCTATTATCGGTTTCTTATTGTCATTATTGTTTAACTTGGTATTTTTGCTGTCAGATATATAGGTTTGCTGTGCGTTGCGGTTTTATTTTTATTCTTATTCAGCCTACCGCTTGCTTACCTTTGCTAGTATAGCACTTCTGAGCACCTCAACGTTTCCTTATTCCTTTATGCTTATTTTTTTAAAATTTGTATTCACAATTTTTGATGTCAGGGATATGCTGTGTATCATCCTGCTTTATGCTACTTTTTGAAGAGGTCAATGTAGCTTCTCAGCACTCATTCGGCACCCATCGGAATAAAATGTCCGTTCAAGAATTCAAGGGCCTACCCAATAGAGCACGTTCATGAATCAACTCCTAAGTACGGACACCACAAACAAGCCTTTTTTCTCATATTATTATCTTTTAATTTACTATAATTACTGCTATTTTTAAAAATTATAATTCCTTGTACATTTCTTAGAAATAATAATATGCTAGAAACTATCAAGAAATTAATTTCAATCAAAAACCATTTCATCTTTTTTCAATTAAAAGAAATTACTTAAGTTATTGTACTCGTAATTCATTGAAGAAAAGATACCGTCTACCAATCAGATTAGTATGCATAAGTACTCACTCATTCTAGTCTCAGTAAATATGTGATTCACAACCAAAGTATTTTTATTTTTAAATTTTTTTTTGTATTATTAAAATTTTATGTTTATGACTCTTAGTTCCCGCATACATTGCTGCAGTGCAATTATTTCACTTTGTATTTTGTGCACCGTTGATTCTGTTACTCATTTTAGTTTTTTTTTTTTGTTTTTTATTTTACTTTTACGTTTTACATTTTCGCTGAAGATTCCTAATTTGGAATACAAGTCTTCCAAATTTGGATTGGAAATTTTATATAAATAGATTTTTAAAATCATTCGTTGCATTATCGAATTTTATATACATAAGAGAAATGTGTGTAGGTATCAGCAATATGTTTGTACTTCTGTCAAACATAATTGAAATGGAACCGTATCAAGTACAGAACAATTAATTTTAAATTAAATTTTAAGTGGCAGTTGTCGTAATATGTGAATTTTTACGGGTAATTTTTACTTTTAATAGAATAATTAATGGGGTAACGTTTTAATATACATGATATAGACGATCGTCTGGTTATATACTTTAAAACATTGCGCAATAAATATATTTTCTGCTTGGTCGTCATTTTACATGCTAAGATCCATATCTTCCAGATTTCAGATGTTTTGAATATGATTTGGATTAATGTTTGAGACAACGAATGGTATCTTTGATATTATAATCTTCCTGTATTCAAAGAGCAATCTATTGCCCTAACATAAAATCTCTCTCTGGAGTTCTCAAAATATTATGTTTCTTCATTGTAATCCGCTTTATTTTCTGATTCTTATTCTCAAAAATGCGCCTCGGTATTTCTTTGTCTATATTACACTTTCCGTATATTTTATCCAAACCAATACGAATTTGGAACATATGTTTTTTTTTGTCCAATGTTTTTCTTACTTCTATGTCCAAGTTGAATAAGTTCTCTGGATCTTTCATCCGAAGGACTAAATATATATTTTTTTTAACTGCACCTAAGTAAGTCGATATTAAATACCGTATCCTTACTGCAAATAAATCGTGTAACAATAGTACAGGGTTGGAAAAAAGGAAGTAAAATATTTGCGAACAAACTGACTCTGTTATAAAGTTTTAGTTTAGTTTAGTTTAGTTTATTAATGACATGTTTTTATTGTAAAAATTTTAGAAATATGTTAAAAAATCTCTAGGTCCTATTTAATAGCAAGCATTGTGTATAGTTGTGTCCATTGACTAGCATGTTCGTATTTCACTTTCATTTTACTATGTAATAATAAATAAATAATTTTTGCTACTTTGTCAATTTTAGTTCAAATCTTAATCTATGTGGTAATAGGAACTGATTTTCAATGCTTCGAACATATAATTGTTTTAAATTCAATTGTTCAATATAATTTTCATCTTCGCTTTGTGTAATTTCTGTATATAACAGTTCAACATTCAAATAAGTAAGTAAGTGATCTACGGTTACATACAGCGTTTCCTTTACTTTTAGTTGCATTTTTCTATAACATAATTCCTGCAAATCGATCTTCTCGTGATCGTACAATATGAATATGATGATCGATTTTGTAATCATAATCCATAATGTTCATTTAGATCTTTATTTCACGTATTCCATACTCTTGAATCTTTCTGTGTTGTATTCTGATATCACCTTTCCGTCGACTACGATTTGCAAAAAATACTTAGCAAGCAACCAATTCTACTACTGTCATTCATATGATACGGTTTTAGAAAATAAAAGGATTTTACTTTCGAATACAGTTCTTAGTGTTCCTTCAATCGAATCTCGTTCAACCTAAGACTACGATTTGTATATCTTGAGTCTACACCAGTTTAGTCAGTTCAAGCATTATTCAAATGTCCCAGATCGTGTCCGTTTGCGTATGCCAAAAGTCGTTTTTCTGTCCTCTTCCATTCCGGAGCCATTTACTGACATTTCTCGTGCAACGTGCGCGATTTAGCAGTGCGAGTACACATCTGTCTCGGTTGGTAGAATTGGATATTCGCAACTGATTTAAGTATTGATTCCATTTAATATTTAGATTTCTGTCTGCTATGAAAATATTTTTGCTTTCATCTTTTTTCGATTTGAATTTTATATTTATGTGCAGCAATTTTATATTTCTCGTTTTGATTTTTCAGACTATAGATATTCATATAGCTGAATTCCGACTCTAGATTTAGGAATGGCCATCATCTTTCGTGCTTCACATTTTGTTAAATCAAGTTCTTAGTCAAGTTTTTGAGTATGACGTTAAGTTTTGTATGACTCTTAAGTTTTTCTGCATTTCGGCATTTTCTACTTTTCTTTGCAATATGCAATGAATTTTTTGGCATACCATAATATTATTGTCAAACACCCTTTCGAAGTTTATTTATCTTAAACCTGTTATAATCTTCGAAATACTCAGTTCTTCTGTACACCTCAGATTTATACGATTAATTATAATTGACATTAGCATTTTATATTTGTAAAATTAAAATCAAATATAATTTAATGAATAGTAATGGATCTAGGTAATGCAAATAAAAATTTCTATTCTTAGTTTCGTTTATTTGATCTTTAAACATATAAGATTTTTTTCTAAAAAAAAAAAAATTTGCACAAATATTTGTCAAAGATTTTATGTAATTAATAATTTTTTTAAGTAAATTTTTGTTGCGTTTCTGTATATATAAATGGAAGGTTACGCGTCCAATTTTTTATTTGAGGATATCACGGTCATGTCCAAATAAAAAACTGCACTATAAAAATTATAAAATCAAAATTACAAATAGTTTAATACTATTCTTTTTTCATTATACCTCGTATATAGGCATGAGAAGATTCTTTGAGCGGAATGCCGCGACACATTACTGAATTTTCTCTATTAGGACAACGTCCTAATATAAACCGCCGACTTACTGCAGACATTTTAACGCTTTGGACTTCATTTATTTTACCATATATTGTAATTTTATATAGACTTGTTTCACATCGGATATAACAAAATCCGAAATTTGCACGTTCATCTACACCCTTATTTTTTATGTCCCCGTTGTTCTAGTATAGAACCTAGATCAAATTAACTTTACATCTGATACACACACCAACGAATTCACCAATTTTGAAATTATAAAGTGTGTAGTAATTTCAATGTTTTGTACGATATTAGATATCTTATTTATACTATTGTATGGTCAACAGCACTAATTGAAACTCGTTACATACGTACACTTTTTGAAGTAATCTGTGAATTGGATCATATAAAACTGGTTTACCAATTTGACTTGCGGAACTGAAAATGACGAAACTTTAAAAATTTTTCATCATTTTAGTGCAGAAATACACTTCCTTCTTTAACCATTTTTTGTTCAACATTTTAGCCTGCAGTTGAGTCAAGAATTACATCCAATTTTGTTTTTAAAATGAATGGCGGCTGTGTTTATAATTGCATGGTAAACATCACATATAATCAGTGTTTTCTATGAGATTCCATTTAATCCACAAATTTTTGAATCAATTCACATTACGCAGATTATTTGTGGCATTAAAATGATGCAAGAAGACTTGACTTCTTGCGTCGTTGCAATATATATTTTAGTCCAGATAATATTGCCATTATATATAAAACATAAATTTATATATAAAACAATATTTGGACGGGTACTCCTGCGATCATCCTTATTTTCCATTACATTATTGAAAGGCGAGCTATACGAGTTATAGGTGATGATCTTGTCACCGGTTCATAGATCCACATCAGTATTGGCGTAATGTACTTTTAATATAGATATTTTACTAAGATATTGTTTCATCCGTGTTCGATCAAAATTACTGAAACACTTCAATTTCAAAAAAATGTGAACGAATCTTATACAAATTTGCGTCTGTTTTACGTGCAAAAGCAAGTTTACAATTAATATAATTTACCGCGTAATTCCCACAATAATACTATACGTACGGTCTGTTATAATTTAAATCATTTTATTGATAATGTTTTCATTGTAAATATTTTTCTCATTTCATTAAAATAATAGAACAATTTTATTCGTCAATAATGAAGATGACCTCTATAGGCGTATTAGTGGTTAGTGTCATTAATTTAATTGACCAAATTGACATATTGAACTTTGCACGAGTTTTTAGTTTATACAATTTTTGAATAGGAGATTTTATGTTAATTATTAATATAAAATAATTAGTGTATGTTTAGTGTATGTATAAATAGCTATAAGTATATCGAGATGAATGGTATATAGTAGCACTCTAATCCACTATATACTCGTTTACGTTTTTAGGCTGTACTTAAGTCTACAAGGATATAAAAAAGAAAACTTAAGCAGTTACTAATAAAGTAAATCTTTGATTCATTTGCGATTTGTTCTCCCTCTTTTACAGATAGACATTTTTGTTGATAATATTAATGTAACTAAAATCATAATAACTATAATTACTTTCAACGCCATTTATTAATAGTATGTTTACTATACAAATAAATGAGCAACTAATTATAGAATTTATATTATTAATTAAACTGAAGTAAATTAAATAGTAATTTTATTATACACTTAGCCAAAATTAATTATAAACATTTGTTTGTTTAAAGTTTACATTATCATAAATTACGGCATTTGTTGACAGAGATGGATTTATTTGGTAGGACAGTTTGCTCGATTTTAATATAAAACAAGATGTTCTGTTAAAAAACTAACAAAGTTGACTGCTTGAGAAGCAGTCACAGATGAGATTTGTGAATGAGATAGTTAAAGAATGGTCTATTGTGCAAATTTGTGCAATCTTTCTCTTATTGTTAATGACTATGGTGCATAGTGGAATAGGTCATCAATATCTTTTATTTTAGAAATTTTCTACTCTTGTAATTTTTACATAATTAATCTATCAAATTTAGTTCTTAACGTTTATACCACTGTTATCTTAA
>JANSTX010057609.1:0-43292 GCA_027564355.1 Penthetria funebris
ATCGAAAATAAATAATAAATAATATAAATATTAGATATTTACGTGTATATCTGCCACCCGGCCAAAAGATCGATAAATTAAACGCAGAGCACCAAAGAATTATTGACTCGAAAATACTCCATGGTGAGACATTTGTGACCTTCATAGACACATCAATTTTATAATTAGAATTGTATTAACCAAATTATATTAACGTATTTCGAGCCTATAATTTATAATAATAATGTACGTGTGGTCAGTCAGTGGTTAGGAATTATAATGAAGGGATATTTGTGTTTCTTGTTCGCTTATTAGCAGCTTTAATATGTGATCACCGATGCGCATCCAGAATGTTTTTTAGTCTCCTATAGTTCATCTCAACTCTGATGTAAAATTTTAGTTATCCATATTCTGATCTTCATATCTAAGAATTTAGTTTTAAGTCGCCGATGAAGAAGATTTGTCTGATATTGTAAAATATGCATATTCTTAATAGAATTGTAGAATTAGCCATAATAAAATTGTCCAAAATTTTTAATGCCAAATAAATCTGTTTTAGAAATATTATAAACAATTAATGTTTTGGGAATATATAAAATAAACTATGTTTACGAGTTTATGTAAAGAATTTATTTTAGTTGCATTTTCACCATATAACTAACTATTAAACTCTTATACCACCTATAATAATATTAGAAAAATCTCTGGGGGTACACCGTTGAAATTGAAAAATCAATAATCATTAGACACAAAGATGGTTAAATGCCACTTGAATATAAAATAAGTTTTCTGTTGTTTTTGCAATTTGCTTTATTTTTTGTTGTATTTTTTATTTAATTTGTATTTAAAAAGGTACAGCAGTTTTGTGAGAAAATAAAGAATACACTTCATGAACTGTAAACAAAAATTCTATTAAAGTACTAATGACTGATGCAAAAACCCCTACCTAGTTTTTTGATGACATCTTTTTTTTTTCACCAGTCGATAAACACGATATTAACCTTATCTGTTTAGCCTAAATCTATCGGCATTACTAACATATATCATGATCGTGGTAAAACGCTAGATCTGGTCTTCAGATGTCGAAGTTGTTCAGTTTGTGCAATCTGCGCCATTCCAATTTTCACATAATCGTGACTAATGCGGTTTACAAACGCAAATTAATTTCAAATTTTAGAATAGATTGTAATTTGGGAATTTTACACTGATATTATTTAAAAAAAATTACAAGATTTATTCTAGAATGCGATCATATAGAGAATTTGCTCCATATGAATATGTGTAGTGGAATTTAAAGAATTCTCGCCAATAATTTTACTATTAAAATTAGAAATAATTTAAATTGAATTAAAATTCACAATTTAATATGATTGATCTTTTTATATACGCTAATTGCAATAGTAATCGTATATTTATTTTGCTTTTAGAACTGGTTACATATTTTTCTTACTTTAAATATTATATTATAGTAAGAAATGAGTGATTCAAACTTAAAATCATAAAACATTATAATTTTACTATATCTATCTAAGATATATTAATAACCCATGAAGTGTTAAAATACAAGTACACAGCTATGGTGATTAATTGTATATGATTTATTACTGGCGCCAATAACTTATTTATTATATTTATATTACTCTTATATTATTTACATATATTTTCGTGTATTCTTAATATTTGTTATAAATTATACTGGTGTAATCTAAGGGAGAGGATACTTATGCTTTTTAAGATTTAATCTCGCCATCATCACCATTAATAGCACCAGCACTAGTTACATGCCCATTGTTACCTAGGTGAATATGATTATTTTTAGTTCATAAATAGGTGCCCAATCAAGTATGTATTACTGGTGATAATTTAGAACTCATCTATGCTAATAATTCAGATTCAATCCTAAGTTTCTTTTTTTTCGTGTTTACTGTCTAATACTATCCTTACTTTTGGTCCATTCATCATGAACCATCACCTGATTATCATTGAAACTGTCTCATTAAAATCGTTTACAGTCACAATCCTAGTTTCGTTGTGTAACATGTTTGATTAATACCTCTTTCTACTGACCTAAATTATTACTTATTATACTATGTTCAGAGTGATTAATACCTCTTTCTGTTGACTTAAATGATGTATTATTAAATGCATCATTATATCACTGATAGGTATGAATGCTTTTAAATCACTGTATATTGTCTTGTTCGTTTTGGCAATAAATACTAACTTCGCCGATAACCATGTCTTATAGGTTTATACCTTATTAAAGCTAAAATTCTGTATATTAAACATTATACTAGCTTAAAACCATCTATATCAGGATATTTATTTTGTTTATAGTTCATTTAACTTTTTGTTTATCAATCATGAGTTCCACTTAATTCAATTCTCTTTGGAAATATGTGTATGTTTCATGGAAACTGATCTTTAACTATGTAGTTATTTGCAAAAGGATAACTTTATTAAAATGGAGGAAAGAGTAGTAGATTTATGCATTAAATCTCAGTTAGTTTGTTTATTGGTTTCATATTTTTTATATATAATACTTTAGATTATCCAACCATATGCCATTAAATGATATATATTGTGATTGAATGTCTATTAACCTATCACTTAAAGATAAAGTTTGGTTTAATATACTAAATATTAGTCAGTCATTCGATATGCAAATATCTGTATATGCATAAATATAATGATCTGAAATTCTAGAACATATGTAACATATTTATAACAATATTCTATACATCATTCTTTTCAATTCAAAATTTAATTTTGATTTACAATCGCTGTAATCGACAGCATGTATTTGAAACAATGCTATGGTTAGATAAGATAAAAGAATATTGAAATGCAAAGTTTCTCATCATTGTATTATTAATAAGGTGATATATTGAATGACGTTTTTTTTTTATTAATTACTATTTTTTTAATTTTATAATATGCAAACGATTAAATTAATTACTCATGTATAGAGTCAACCTATACACATTTTAGTAGCGGTCTTATACAAATCCTGAGTACAAGAGTTATAATTAATTCTTTTTTTAAAAATTACTAATTACATTACATTTCTTTTTAATTTTAAATTTGTGTTTTCATTTGATATTATTTTCGAGACACATTTCTTACATATCTGTAACTTACTATCGGATAATAAAATCCATTCGATAAATTTATCTAATCTATCATTTTTTTTTTATGATCATTGCTTATTAATCCTTGTGGCGTGAAGATATTAGACTTTCAAATAATTTTCGGTATATCAATTTTCAAAAAAAATAATAAATTTATACTAAAAATTGATAAGAATTGTTTTTTTCTATAAATTTTTTTATAGGTAACACCGGAAGATATCAATGATATATCAGATCAAGGTTTTAATGTTTTAATCAAAGATGTTAATAAAGACTTTACTGAAATGATTGAATTGGTAAGTTATATTATAGTGCTACTTTTTTAATTGGTTAATAAATTTTTTAAAGTTATTTTATAATTTGATTATAATTTGTAAATAAATATTTCATACAGTGAATTTTTCATAATCCTGTAAAATATTCTATCATCAACATCATAATTATTTGTACACTATACACAGGTCCATTGGACATCATCCTTATATATATATATATATATATATATTTATATTCTGTTGTTATTATCAGCTTAACCTTTACACCTCATAGGTGCGGTGAAATCAAATTCGCATTAAAGCACCAAAAATGCGGTAAGGTAAACGACGCGGGAATACGAAAAGGAAAAGAGCAGGCAGGTTTCCAGCCTGATACGTAGGATTTTAAGTAGGCATTCGAGACTATTAATCGTGATGTGGACAATTCTATAAAGTTATAGAGTATTTTTTAAACTGAAGAATATGATGCACGATCTATATAGTGTTTCACAATGTAAAGTTTTCCATCGTGGAATACTTAGTGATATTTTAATTGTGCATTCGAGTGTAAAACAATGATATATATTGTAGTTACTATTGTTCCTGTTCATCCTAGACTGGGTTGAGATCAAAGTAAACTCTGAACCGCATCCATCGTAGAAGGCTTAGTGATATTTTAATTGTACAGTCGGGTGTAAAACAATGAACGTGAATGTGCTGAACAGAGAATAATGGCGGTTGTTCATTGACGCCCTGTGCTCCCTCGTGGGTTAATGGTGGAGATGATGATGATGATGATGATGATGATGATGATGATGATGATAATGTAACATCAAATGTGAACTCAAATAACTATAATTGAAATTTAGCAACTGGAAAATATACTATCAATTATAATTATCAAGGTATAAATTGAAATATTTTAGTAGAGTGTTGCATAAATATCCAGCTATTTAATTTATTGTTGTTATGTTTCCATAGCTAGTCGACAAACACGATAATATTTTCAATTTTTTTTAACTTCGATCACACGCTGCGTGGATGTAAAAATGGGTTTAGTAATTATGATAATAATCGCCCACTCCATTGTTAACCCTTTTTTCGAGGGCCATATCAAATTTATCAATTGAGTTTATATATTAGGGTTACACGTACTGACGTGCAAGTTGGTAATTATATGTAAATTCATTATCTGCAGGTTATTATCTAGTTAATTATCAATTAATTAGTAATATTAAAGTCGTGTTTCAATCCAAATATATATATATTTTTAACATGCCACTCGGTAATTATATATAAATTTATTATTACAGTTTATTATTTATACTTAATTATCAATTAATTAGTTATATTATTTATAGTATATAAAAGCAAAAATACCTTAACGTGTAGCTAAATGACGCAAAATAACGATATGTTAATTTTGTGACGCGAGCTAGGAACGTCACATGTAGAAAACATTCCTCTTTATTTATAGTATATATAAAATTTTATATACTACAATTTACAATATTTACATGAATTTTTTTATATAAAACCTAAAGTCTGTTATAATAAATTTAAATGATTAATATACAAAACGATTCACTTTTAAAACCAATGTAAATCATAGAAAGAAAATGTCCATACAATAAACTCCTAATATAGAAAACATCAGTATAGGATTTTTAATCACCATATTGTACCGCACAGCTTTAACCATTAACGTTTAATATTTTAAGCAAACGGAATCTAGAATGTATTTAAGATTCCGAGAAGCTTTAATATTACGGTCAATTTTTCAAACATATGAAAATGGTTTCTCCGATTTTACCGATGTCGATTACTTATTTTGTGGATAGGGTCTTATATGATGATGTTTGTTGTTATTGGAATATTATACTGGAACCCGTCAAAGATTCAGAACATAATAGTGAAGCATAGAAGAAAATGAACCTGTCCCACTCAATGGCAAAATTCGTATTTTTTAAGCGAGTTTTTGGTTTCTACGCTTCGAAAATTATGGAACTATTTGTACAATGTAAATCGGTGTGTTTTTCTAAAGGACGTATCTATATTGTGCGTAAAAAAAAGTTTTGAGGGTTCTTAAGTTATCTTGCAACTTTAATGTGTATTAACAAATAAGAAATTAATAAGTGCTGTTAATTGGAAGGAGAAAACAGATTGGAACATGAATATATATATATAACGTGTCTGCCGGTTATGGTTAATTTTTTTAACTACTTCAAATGTGCATATACGAAAACCTGTAATATACAAATCATTTTTTCTCTTTATATTATTGATTTCTGCCATCATTTCTTTTGATATTTTAATTTTCCGATCTTTCAACTTTGCATTTTAATTTCAATATACTCGATATTTTAAATTAGTAAATTCTATTGTAAATATGAACTGGTTGCATACGTCCCCAATTGTTTTTTAGTTCCTATTTATCTGGAACATTTAAAACATTTTTTAACGTTTATTGTGAATTTAATAATTGAATGAAACTTTTTTTCAACTTCTTGGTAAATCTAGTGCCACAAATATATATGAATGTATTTAGTCTGGAGATCAAAACGAGACATACAAAATTGTTGCTCAAAGAAGTACATATATGCCGTCATTCCTGATAGAAACGTAAATAATAGGTGGAAGAAAACCTTTAATCAGCTTTTGGATAAAGAATATCCTCAGCAGTAGATTTCTAAATCAAATCCTATTTTGGGACACACAATGCAGTGATTTCACTGTAAGTCTGTAAAAAGGATGAATCGAAATATGGAAATTTTCATACTGTACACAATTTAAAAATTTAAGTTTTGGACGCAAAACTCGTGTGGTCTAATTTATATTTGCGTATTAGCATTACGATAAACAGAGTACGAAACAGGACGGTATACCCGAAACAATAGAAATCTGACAAATAAAAGATTATCTAGGATAAGTAACAGAAAGATATATTGAAATAAAAGCAAGTAAATGAATTACTATGCATGTTTAATTTCAAAGATTATATTTAATTAAATAATAAATTAATTTAATGTACAAAAAATCAAACTACTTTTATTTGAATTTGGGAACTAAAATCACTCAGTTGTAGAGATAAATTAAATAACACTTTCACAAAGGCATCTTTTTAAAAAAAATACAAACAAAAGTTTACATTTTTTTTTTTAAATAAACTAATTTTATTCATAAATTAGACATTTAATAAATTAATTTAAATAAAAACAATTTTATTTGCTGTTTGTTTTTGTTCTTTGTTTATACATAAATTTAATGACAGATTTACTTCAAACCATTTGGGATTTCCATATTATTTTAATTCAATGATTTGTAGAAAATTGAACAGAGGTGACATATTTACTGTAGTGGTTTTATAGACAGCATTAAGCCATGGTGATAATATAACAGTAATTCGATGTAACGAACGATAATACCAAAAATTGTAAATTAATTATTAGCATAAAGGCATAAATAGTTAAAACACATAAATAGCAAATTGTCCACTGGTAAATGTCAAATAAATATCGATTTATAACACATGCGCAAAACGCAATATGCCGAATGGAGTCCGTTTTTATGCGGCGAAAGAACTACTTTTTCGCCCCGGGCGAATATAAATATAACGTTATGTATTATTTTATGTGGCGGGATAATTTTCTGAGTTTAAATTTTTTTCTTTTTTTTTAAAATTTTTTTTATTTTCAATATCGATGTCCCAGGCTTTAATAAATTTTATGTTGCTCACATGAATGCGTTTTCCGTTGTAGTATTTATATCTGTATCTGAAATGTCAACTAATTAAATGATCACTGGGAGGCGCCACTAACAGCTGTCATTATTGAAAACAAAAACAGTCGAAAGAGATAGATTAAAATTGGAATGGAATATTCGTTTTTATGCATAAAAAGGTATTTACGTACATTATAAAATTTAATTGATAATCTAAAAAATAACAAAAATCGTACAACTTGAATTCCGTACACATTCAACTTTTGTTCTGTTTTTTATGTCGAGCCTAATCGATACGCACAGAAATTGTATTATTATTATTGATTATATCGAAGTTTACTTTACACCTCGGTTTGAATAATTCTTTTGATGAATGAAAGTAAATGAATTTTAGCAATATATGCCTTATTTTAGAAACTCTAATTTGCTCATCTAATATATTTATATTTATTTATTCATAGTTAATAGAGATAATGCAACATTTAATACGTAGAGAAAGTATATTGGGCATCAACGAACGTTTCTTCACGTTTTCTAACCACTACCTATTCAATTCACTCCACATCGTCTCTTTATTAATGACAATTCTTCGTCACGTTATTTTTAATTTGTCAGGTATTCGACTACCCTGTAGATTTTTGTAAATCTTGCTATCCAATGGTCTATTTTCTTTGAATCGGCTAAACGCAGAGGCTTTCGGTGAATATATGCGACTAGAATTCACAGGATAATAGAAAATCGAATATATCAAACTGTGATTAATTGTGATAACAAATAGAGCGGAGTGAAGGTGTGCTGACTTAAAATCGTGATCAATGAGAATCGTTAATAGCCTAAATCCCTGTGCAGAATATAGGTTTAGGCATTGAAGATGATGATATAACATTTGATAGTTTACTTGTACATTATATATATATGAAATGGTTATATATGTATATATATATATTCATCAAGATATCCATATGTTCTTTTTAATTTGAATATATAATATAATTAACGAAAATAATTTGTTTTTCATTTGGGTCATTCAAATATATATGTTCATTACCGAAATGTGTATATAATTAACACCACACGAAAACCAAAATTATATTTGTAAATATTTATATTAATAAAATAAGTAAAGTAAACAAACGTATTTAATTACTAACTGTAGTTAGTAATTACGACCACGACTATATCTAAATAATAAGTTAGTTTATTCACGTTAAATGACAATATTGTTTCTAGATAATAGTCGTAGATAAGTCTCCTCAACACAATATATGTCGTATGCACGAATTAGTATACTATAAATTATATTAGCTAAATAATATTATTGTTATAAATATTTATTAAATACTGACCAAAATACAAGACAATTTGCCACTAACAATGCGATATATATCAAATACGGGGTCATTTAATTCGACATCATTATTGCAACTTGCATCAACGAATAACCATCATTTGTTCACGATTTCTATTTAACAAATTTGCTTCACTACTCTTGTACCACCAGCCATTTTAATGATCGTTATCTGCTACGTTTTTTTTTGGTCGACCACGTATTTTCTATTAACCTAATGATTCCAGTCAAGTGCATATCATCTAGCGAACAGAGTCTATATTCACTCCAATTCCATTTTCATTGTCTAATATTGTATGCGCACCGCCTCTTCTCAATCCGAACTATTGGACAAATTCTCTACTTCGTCAATTATTTTATTATTTCAATACGTCATGTAAACAACGAAACAATTTTCACTATAGTTTCGTTGTTTCTGTTTCATTCGCATTAGCAGCTATGTCAAGTCGATTGGTTAGACCCCACCATACATACCATGTAATTTTCACAATGCAAAATTCTGCGCTACGAGTAACGATAAAGACCTTTAATGACCGTTCGCCATCACGTTCTTTTTGATCGACCAGATTTTCTATTATCCTTATTATTGATGATTCTATAGTCAAGTACATATCTTATCGTATCGTCAACTGGACGCCCTGGTGTTTTTTTTGTTAGAGTATATCTGCTATCATTTTTTGGATTCTAGTCCAGTTCATATCTTGAGATATTATCGACTGAAAATACCATTAGATAGTCGATTCCATTTCATTTTAGTAATTATATACATTGACTTAGTATCGGATAATTTCTACCAATCATCACAATATTGCCATAATATACTTACTATGCGTGTCTAACTCATCCTAATTTGTTACTCGTCAAATATGATGGATATTTCTGCAACGCATATTAACATTAAGTTTGATTAACTTTTCGTTGACAGCACGTGTAGGTAAAGGTGGATTCATTAACATAAGTTAATAGTCGCGGTCGTCATTAACCAATAAATTATTACCACGTACGAGTATATGCAATTACTTACGTTATTTTGTGCATGAAGTATAATATTGTATTAAATCTAATCTTATCAACTATTATATAAGACGCATTATATTGTAAAATCTATTCAACTAAGGTGCGACATTCATCGGAATTTAATTGCAATCACTAATCCTAATCATTTATTATTTATAATAATTTATCAGAATTATATGAATCTTTGTTGATTTTATGAATTAAATAGTCATATAATATGTAATTAATTTTGATTAACCATATATTAATACATTTAAATTTAACAGTTTATGTATAAATATGGGTAATAATTAAATATTAAAATTATATTCAATAAAATGATAACAATTATAGTATATATTGCCAAATATCTATCCCAGTTCAAGTATTTGAATAATATTGAAATTATTGATTGATTAATATTAAACATATTAATTCATTATAAATGTTTACAAATATGAATCAAATATGTTTGGGCAATTAAAATAGATATTGATTACTTTTCATTTCGTTTCAATTTGTCATATGTAGGTAGATTTTAAATTGAGATTATACTTGAAACCTCCACGGTTGAACAATATTTAATTTTTTAAATAATGTACAATATTTCATAAGAGATTATGATTAAAATATCGCTACCTCAAGCCTTCAATAGATTATGGACTATTCTGTCTTAATGTCAAACAGAATAATGAATTCATATATGAAAATCTATAGAAATAATACGCACACTGACTATGCAACAGTTTATATATCTATATGTGGTCGTTGTTACTTTATTCCCTCTTTCAAACGGTCTAGTAATATTATTTTATATAGTAATCCATATGCTTCATAGAAAAAAAGTTCATAATCTTTGTTGCCGATGGAACTGTGTTTGCCTTCTTTGATGCACTTTCGTCAAATTCTGAATGTTTCGAGTATTCATTTGTTTCTGGTGATAAATCCATCTTTCGTCACTACAGTGATGAATGGACGTATACGTGTGAACAGGCCCAAACAACGTTGAGACGTATGTTATGTATATACGTTTATGTCAGATATATAATATATCAGCTATCTAATACACTTTCAATTTGGGATAGTGTTACGATATAATGAATTTTGTTGATCATTTTTTCAGTATTCACCTTTTTTGGAGAACCTGGTGATGATATTAATATTGTACTTGTTTATGACCGCAATGAAATTCAGCAAACCATTTATGATATATTTTAATAGACGGATGGAAGTATTTATGCTTTAGAATAGATTATTTACATAGAAAATTCAAATCAACACTCGGAATTCACTTTTTTTACAAATAAAATCTAAATTGTTTGTTTTCAATTATACTGTGAAGACAAAGCGAATTGCCATATCTTTCTTAAAATTTGCATGCGATCTTTTACAGATTCAAATATAAAAAATAATATCGTGTTTAATGATAATTGTGCATTCTTTCGCTCTTAGAGTTTTAGATCCAGTGCGGCCAAAATTAAACGTATGGTATTAACTTTTAAAAACATAAGGACAAAACATTTCGACACAACTGCATAACGTAGATGTTGAAACTACATAATATCTATGTTATGCGTTTGTTTTCAATTATACTGTGAAGACAAAACGAATTGCCATATCTGTCTTAAAATTTGCATGCGATCTTTTGCATAACGTAGATGTTGAGACTACACAATATCTACGTTATGCAGTTGTATGTATGAGTATTGAACGATATTTTTACTATATTTACGAACGCTACATTTGCTGGATAAAGGAAAATCACGATGGTTATAATGTGCAAATCCTCGACTACCTATACTTTTTATTAGAAAGACGTGTCGATAAACAAAAAATTTACACCAATCTAATTAGCTTCGATCATGTGCGATTGTTAGCATAAATCTTTGCATAAATCGTGATCGAGTTATTGGTATAGTACGATCAGAAATAATAATAGGTTATTGTATTGTTTCTGTAATTACGAAGATAGTTTTAAATTGAATGCCAGAATAATGAAATGAAAGCTATATAGAGCCTGTGAATTTGAATTTTCACGAACAATAAATAACATTGATATCATCCAAATTGGATAATTGAATTGATATACAGAGTTGTTAATGCCTAGAGTTTATATAACTACAAACAGAGATAGTGTACTCTTTATCTATACTCGTATGTTTGCAGCTTGTATAATTGTTCCTCTAATTAAAACGGAAGTGTGTGGTTCGTATAAGATATCTGACCTTTATAGATAATATACTCGTACATAATTTGATTGTAGTTCTTTACTATAGTTTTGCAGTTTCTAAAATTTTTAACCATTTTAATACCGCATACATAATATATAATTTTATTTATTTTTTGTTTTTTGCCTTCTAAACCATAAGATTAAAAAGTATTTATCGATAAAAAAAGAACTAACACCGTTTTATTTATATAATTAAGAAAACTTAATGGAAACGATTACATATTTTAATCGCAGCATTTTCTTTTTTTATTTCCTGTGCAAAATTAATTAATTTGCTAAAAATTACATGTTTATTTAGTTCATATGATAATTAAATGTTTATGCAAATATGTATGTTTTCCTTCTTATTTAATCAAAAGAAATTATAACGTTTCGTTATGTTGATGTTGATGAACATTGAATTTAGTAAAACATTTATAATGACCATCAGGAACTATGTTTTGGAATTATTAAATGAAATGTGGAAGGTTCTATTGAAATTTAGTATCTATAATTTTCGAGACTGATTCCTGATATTCTTTAGTAACACCACGTTCATTCAAATAAAAAAAAAATGAGTAAATGAGTGGCTATTGAAATTTGTGACGACTAGAAAACTCAATTTCGCTCAGTCCCACAATATCGAGTTTGTACCTCTTCAATCCTTCAGTCAGTTTCTTCGGCTTAACCATGTTTCTAACATTTCAGGTTCTAAATACTTTTTCATTTTCGTAAGCCAAACGCCATTTGTTGACGTTTCCCGTTTAATATACGCGATTCAATAGTGTGTTTAGCAGATAATTGCATACATTGACACCGAGTTCCCATATTATTATAGTTAAATCAAGCACAACTAAAATAAAAAATTGTTAGATTTAATTTCCGTATCTAGATGTAACAAACTTATGTGTTATGTCTAAAAGATACAGATAAATTTGATGAGTTATCTATTGCCACCATATTAAGATTGATTATTTATATAAAAAAATTTGTCGAAAATATTTTCAGGTGGTTGGTACTGGACACAAAACGTTAATTTTTAATATCACAAATTCAACTGTAAAATTACCTCAGACATCATTATTTTTGTGCATTGCTGGCGATATTTCAAAACGTGAAACTTATAGTTATTATATTAATAACGTATTTAAGTAAGTACATTTAAATATTTAATATTTTAAGTTAACTGCATTTGATAATAAATAGGCTACTTCAATTTGCTAATTTTTTGTTTATATATTTCTATATATAGAACCAATAATAAATACTTTATATTTTCATTATGACCATTATAGTACTCATTATATCGTCCAGCTTATCTAATATGAAAATGATGTTCTACAGAATTTCATTCAATCTTCCATTCTATTTTTATGCAATTATCAACATATCGTTAACATAGTTCAGGAAACATACTTGCGTAAAGAAAGTTCCACAGGCGGTATATACGCTATATGAAAGTGTCGTGAAATTTAATTGTGCGAACAAATGTAAAATGTACAGAACACGAGTACGATAACCAATCAAATCATGTATTTAGTTAGAATAAATTATAAGTCGGCAAGCTCGCTTTTATGTCCAGGGAACCTTGCCTTTGAACTATGTCCAGGGAATCTCGCTATTGAATTATGTCCAGAAACCAAGGGTGGTCGCAAGAGCATTGACCTAAATGCGTGAATTGTGCTCTATTTGAGGTATTATCTATATTTTATATTATATAATATGACAATATTTTTGGACTGAAGTATTTCTTACAACGACGCATGAAATCAACTTTTATTGCAGCATTTCAAGATGTGATCATTCCAAAGTAGCTTAGAAGTTCCGAGGGAATCAAATCTCGAATACTTAGGCTGCAAATGAATTTATAAATTATTCTCAAGAGATTTGTTCATGTTATTAAAAACACAGTTGTGTCGTACTTGCATTGAGTTTTATAAGATTTGCACTCCCGCAATCAGAAATTTATTTTTAATCATTTTTGATAGATTAGTTAGTTATAGTTTCACGCAAAATATTGACCGTGATCCTAGTTGGCCTGTGTGGGTTTAAGGTTAGGGACAAGAAGTCATTAATAGAATTTAAAAAGAAAGTACAAGATTGATAGGAATCCTGTGGGACTCAAGTTTTGAAAGCATCGAAAGTAATGCGCCCTTTCAGAAAGTATGTGATTCAATTTTTCAAATCAGTATGCATACCATAAGATGATTGCTTGGATTATAGTGCTAATGACAAACCTATCTATGATATGTTGAGTGCGAGTACCCGCACATCTACTTCAGATTTACCGGTAAGATAAATCGTAATGGCCCTTATGTGTGTGTGTTTCGAGCCCAAAAATATGCTGCTCTTCGAGCAATTTCATTCCAATATATCGAATATGTCTCCTTTTTATCACGTATTTTTGGCAACGAAAACGTTCATTATAACCAGTCGTGACATGAATGTCGTTCCAACCAAAAATTGCTGAAAGAATATGGATCATGCCAAATGGGCAAATTTGAAAGAATACTAAATCCTATGATCAAGGTGGTTTGTTTTGACTCCAATGCAGGACGTCAGATTGAATGTTTGTGGTTAGACATCCAAAGCACCTCGATTATATAATTTTAAAAAATCTTAATTTTAATCTTAATAATTATATATTTCATTACCTCTGTAGAGTGGTACATTAAAAACTACAGCTACCTAATTTGTTGTGGGGTGTTTTTTTAACCAGTCGACAATAACGACATTAACACATAGCCTCGATCACACACCATTACTGACATATATTGTGATCGATAAAATCGCGTGCAGGTAAAGATGTGCTTAGTAACCTTGCTGATAACCGGCCATTTTATTCATCACCCGCATCTATTCGTATATATTTTAATGGTGATATTATAGTCCATGTATCAATCAAACATTACTGTTTTGTATTCTAATAGAAGGTGATGACGAATGGAGTGGTCGACCATCATCGATTTTACTCAATCTATTACCTCCACGCGGTATCACGGATAACTCGATCACCATTTGTCATTATTAGCATGTGTTCAAGCCCTAAAATATGGTGTTAATGTCGTGCTGATCGACTGACTGAAAAATCAGATCATTACCAAACTATATAGCTTTGAATTTATTACCACTCTACTGAATTAATGATGATGATGATCACAATTGTATATTTGTAGTTATAAAAATGTGAGTAAATATTATTTGCATTATAAACATTCCTTTTATCTTTTAAGGCAAGTAAATAACCACACGTTTATTATTTTATTTTCAATTCTTTTCATGTCCTCAAATTTATTATGAAAATATTTTGATTAAAAATTACCCTTCATATTATTTATATACAGTCGAATATATGAATATATTTCTGTTTTTGTTTTTTTTTTATAGATATATTCTTGGACATTTATTAACTGCCTTTGATCTTTTTGAAGAGAAACGAGTTCGCAATCAATGCCAGAATTTATTACAAGTTGCCAGACGATTACTGAGTAAAATAGGTAATTTAAATATTTTCATTTTCATTTTTATTATTGAAAACATATTTCATGTAGGTTATCATATACTGTTTCAAACAAAATATTATTATTTTATTGATGTGGGACCACCCTCATTCAGCTTTGGTCATGCTGTTCATCAAACAATTTTTCGTGATGTTGAATATCATCATCGGTTTTACTACTCATTGCAATAACTGATCCAAAGTATTTAATTTATGAATAAAGATCAATGGATAATTGTTCAATATGATTATGTCTTGTAACGAAATCATCGAATTACCATAAAATGATAAAGTTATCTTCTTTTTAGTGTTGGTCTCTATATTAAACCGAATTCAACATACTAATTTTGTTAACCAATTTATAATCTATTTAATACTAACTATATGTTATCCGTAAATAACATAGGTCAAGGAAGACGATACTGTATTATACCAGAAAGATATTGATGCATAATAGTGATAAAGATTAAAAGACTTAATGCAGAACCCTAATGCACATCGCAGCATTAACATTGAATCAATATTAATGTTTGCCAACTTAGATTTCTTAACACTCAAATATTTAATGTATTTCCCACATTTATGAAGGTCTTGCGACTGTTTTTTTAATGTTATACCTGTAAATGTTAAACATTAGTGTTCTAGCATTAGTTATCGTCTTGCTTAGTCTGCACGAAATATTAATTTCCTTGATTTAGCAATATTAACAACTTTTTTTAATCCATCATTTTTTCTAATTTATATATTGTATTTCTAAATCGTTGCCTTGTCAAGTTTTGTATAAAAGTTTTTTTTTACTCTTGGTTTTACCCTGAACCTCTACGACGTTCCAGCATCAACTTTTTATTTTCAAAATGCAAATAACATTTTGTCATACCATAATATTATTTCGACTTCTGTTTTTGCAAGGTTCTTACTTCTTATAGTATGAAGAAAATATGATCGCATATAAATTAATATATTTAAAATATTAAAATGCTAAATGCCATAATTTAAAAATAAAGAACATTTTGTGTAGGTGATTTGGGTCAATTATTACAAGGTGTAATGTCTGAGGCTAGAGATATGACAGGAGCAGAACGTTGTTCACTATTTTTAATTGATGAATATACTGGTGAATTGGTGTCAAAGGTTTTCGATAGTGATGAGGCTGCCCATGAAGTACGTATTGAGCATGGTATGGGAATAGCTGGTCATGTTGCAAAAACTGGAAAATTATTAAATATACGTAATGCTTATCAGCATCCACTATTTTACAAGGGTGTTGATGAACAAACTGGATTCAAAACTAGGTTAATTGATTTCGAAATGGTTTTGTATACGTTTAGATCATCATATTTTATATTTGTAGTACAAGAATAAATCATTTTTTTGTTTTTTTTTTTTTTTTTCTTAGAAATGTTTTATGTTTTCCAATTTGTGATGAAGCAAAAATTATTGGTGTTGCACAACTGTGTAATAAGGTAATTACTACTTTAATTTATTTTATATACAATATAATTATTATGGTGGTGACGAAAGGCCTTTTGCCGGAAATAAATGACATAATCAAGCAGTGCTGATAATGTGTCCGCTTCAATTCTTGCACATCGATCTACGTGTTTCTGGATTTTTCTATATACTCTACGCCACACATGTAATATATTTGCATCTGTGAGCGCTTTACGTTGTCTTACGGCACCATTAAGATTATTTACGAATTCTTGTTGTCGAAAATTTACAATCAGACGATTTGTTAACCGAAACGCTTAAACGGTTATGATGATCACTTCAAACTGTAGTACATATTTAGAAACTTATTCGATACTTAAAAAAATATTCAACTTATTCCGATTCAATGTAATATTTTAACGTTTATCGTATCGCCTGGACGCATCTTGGTAGATGAAAATTAGATGTTTGTTTCAAATTGGACGACCAATTGCGTTTTATTCAGCTTTAGCCGTGTTTGAGATTATGTTAGTATTAAAATTCGTCCCTCTGCGTAGAGTTACTGCAAGCGCTTGATCAGAAATTAAAATTCACTATGGTAGTTGATATTATAACTCAGTGCATTCTGTCCCGATCGCCTTTCTTTCCATAGTAAGAATTAATTGCTCATTGATTTCGTTTTTTTTTTTTTTCTTTCGTTTAGTTAGATGGTTTTCATTTTGATAAATGTGATGAAGAAATAGCAACAGCATTTTCTATTTATTGTGGTATCAGTATTATGCATTCATTAGTTCATAAACAAGTACAAAAAGCAGAGGCTAGACATAAATTATCTCAAGAATTATTAATTTATCATATGAAAGTAATTTTAATTTTTTTTTTTTAATATATTTAATAACTGTTTTTTTTTTTTGTATTATTATAAATTTTCTATATTCCGGATAAATACTAAAATAATTTCATTTATTAATTTAAAAACAAAAAAACAAGGTACCAGAATATGATGTTCAGACACTTCTTAGAACATTATCACAAACAAAACCACAAATTGATAATTTTTCATCATTTTTCTATAGTCCCAGAGAGACAGATCGTTCAATAACTGTTTGTCTGTCAATGGAAATGTTTAAGGATTTAAATTTTATAACAAAATTTAAAATTAGAGAAGATAAATTAGCCAGATTTTTACTGACTGTACAAAAAGGATATCGTGACACAATACCATATCATAATTGGGTACATGCATTTTCGGTTGCCCATTTTGCATATAGTTTATTAATGAATTTAAATTTAATTAATCGTGGATATTTAACGTAAGTTTAATACCAAAAATTTTGTTTATTTATTTTTTATTAAATTTTATATTTCAGTGAACTACAAGGTCTATCACTAATAATTGCATGTTTTTGTCATGATCTTGATCATAGAGGAACAAATAATTCATATCAAATGGAATCAAAAAGTCCATTAGCCAAATTATATAGTAGTGAGGGCAGTGTTAATGAACGTCATCATTTATCACAAGCAATATGTATTTTAAATGATGAAAATAGTAAAATTTTAGATAGTTTGAATACAGAACAATTTAAGGAATGCATAGATTATTTACGGGAACTAATTCTTGCCACTGATTTAGCTCATCATTTTGGGTAAGTATTTTGTTTTTTTTTTTTTTTCACTATATATGTCAGTAATACCGAGGCGTGTGATCAAGACGACTGAACAAGATGATGTTAATGTCGTGTTTGTCAACTTATTGAAAAAATTATATCACATAAGGTTGCTGAGGATTTATGTACTACTATACTGATACAGCTATGTGGTATACAAATGAAGATGACACTTAATTAATAATTTTTTTCTTTTTTTAATTTTGTGTAAACAAAAAAATTATTAAATATAGTTAATAATATTTAGAAATTTTAGAATATTAAATCAGCTAAAGCAATTAACACAAGAAAATTTAAAAGATCGAAGGATTTTATTGATGTCCTTACTTATAACATGTTGTGATTTAAGTGATCAAATTAAACCATGGCCAACAACACAAAATGTTGCAGTAAGTATATATATATATATAAATATAATGAATATATGAACTCTGAGAACATATTAAGTAATAATGGGGTGGCTTGAATGACTTATTTCTAACTAACTTAAATTATTTAGGTCATTTGATAGTTTTTCCTCTGTATTGTATTTGATTATTACACGTATACAAATAACTATTCTACCATTGTAATTTAGTTTATATGATGTTTCAATTACATCTGAATATTTTGTGATCATCTGTGATGAGAGATGGTTCTGCAAAATATCCATACGATTGTTCGTTGGCACCCTATGTACCCATGCGGATTAAAGATCGAAATGGTGATGAATATTTTATAATGGTATAGTAACTAAGTGTCGGCGGAACTTATTTCAAACCAATTGACACACAACTTAAGTCTCGTATAGTAAAACTTACTAAATAGTATATTCATATTTTAAATGTTAACTCATCAGTTACAGATATATGGAACATATATGTCGTCTATCATTTTGACGGTTTATTCCCTATTGATTTCTTTTTTAATTATATTATATTTCTTAAGTTTTAAATTAAAACAAAAATAAAAATAATAAACGAGAATATGATATGTACAGCAAAAAAAAAAAAAAAAACAAAGTGGTTTAATTTATGGGACGACTTCAAAAGTGTCTATAAAGAGAATTCGAAACAATGTATTAGTGTGTCAAAATATTATTTGCATATTGAACGCCGTGCGAGGTTCATTACAAAATCATTAGTGAATAAGAAAACATTATACACCAATTACTTATCACTATAATCACGATTTATAAATATATTAAACTAACTACACATCAAACAAGACGATTGCTATTGCTAAATCACATATAATAACAAATCTATTGAAATCTGACGATCAAAATGGGATATAAAAAATTACTGCACAAATAGAATGTTGCTATAAATAATAGATTGTAACATTACTTTAATATGTTGCTAAGTGAATAATATCCTGATCAGAATTAACCTGACACTTGAACTGCGGCCTCTGTCATGACCAATTTATTTTGCAATTCTTCTAATTTCTCTGTTCCGAGACAATTCATAATCGCATACTGTTAGTATTATATTAGAAATAAAGATTCAATGATTTTTTTTTTTTTTTTAATTTAATTTCTAAAAAAAATATTTATTTTCCAGGATTTAGTATATGCTGAGTTTTTTGCTCAAGGTGATTTGGAAAAACAAATGGGTTTAGCACCAAATGAAATGATGGATAGACAAAAAGCATGTATACCAGAATTACAAATTGAATTCATAACAAGTGTAATAAAACCAACATATGAAATTTTATGCAATTTATTTCCTGAAACACAAGAATTTCTAACAATTATCGACAATAATCGAGATCAATGGATTACATTAAAATAGATTTTTCGATCTCTCTCGTATTCTGTTCACATTTTGTAATTACGTTTTTATTTTTTCTTTTTTTTCTTTTTGTTATTTTGTCTGTACATACAATCATTCATAATAATATTATTTTAAAAAATCCTAAAATATTACAACAGAATATACTCAAATTTTTAAATATTAGCCTTTTTTTTTCTACGTAATTTAAAATTCTTTTTTGTTTCTATTTATCCTTTAAATTAACACTGTGCGAGGTAACAATTTTATAGCTTTAAAATTAAATAATTTATAGTAACTCATCATATTGCCAAATAAGAAATAAATTGCAAGTACCTAATAAAAAACTATACTACATTTAAAAAAAAAAATATGCATAAATTAATTAATCAATCATTTAAAAAATATTTCAAAAGTCAATCGAAACCAAAATGTGTGAAAAATAAATCTGTTTTTGTTTTTTTTTTTTTTATTGAATTTTTGTCAATTATAAATGTTAATTACTATTTATTAGTGTTGTATTTTTTAAATTTAAATAATAAAAATCTAAACGATTTTTTTTTTAAACTAAACTATTTTATTAGAAAGTAGAAAATAACTGTATATTATTTAAAATCTTCTACGTCAAACATTTGATGAATTTTTGTCTAAAAAAAAAATAAAACATACTTTAAAGAGATTTAATTAAAACATGTAAATTTGACATTGATTTTAGTAGTAACACTTGTGTGTATACGTCAAAAGTACACGGAATCATTTTTGAAAAATAATCGCAAAAATTAAAGAAAATTAATTTTAGAAAATGATGATTTATGCATCAATTAAAGCAGTAGAAAATCAATTTAGAAATTAAAATAAAACACCCCATTAATCTTAACATCTTCAGTCGACAAGACACTACTTTTAAAGTATTTAACGGTTTACATAAAATAGACATTATCATGATTATGATCTATTGATAGAAATTCACAAATGTAGATAATGTACATTTTCTAATTTCGTGATTACATCGAACGAACCAACCGAATTTTAAGGATCTGTATACGGAAAACATAACTGTTTTAAACACAAACATTGAAATATCTCTTAAACGATTAGGTATATAGACATGTAGTAGAACGAAAAACGTTTAAAAAAAACGCTAATATATCTTAAACATATATACCACAATTTTTGCCGTTGAACTTTTACTAGTTGAAAACTAGGAATAGGTAGTCAATTCTTTGATTTTAAACATCGCAAGTAAGCTTAAACGATTCGTATTTTCTTAACCGCTTGTTTATGATCACTGAATTTTTCTGAAATGAAAAAAAAATTGATTTGTTGGATAATTTCGGAAAATTTTGGAAAATTTAACTTCTATATTTGACGAGATAGAGCAAAACTTCGTATAGCCGACTTGCATAACTTTTAGAGCTGCCCATACATTCAAAATATCAGCTCTCTAGCGCTTCCGGTTTACGAGATCCAACAAATTTGTATCCCATTTTCCTTAAAAAATTTCTTTAATCGTATCGAATTTTTATTCTTAGAAATAGATAGAAATCATCGTGATACACATAGTTTGTTCCCCGATTTTTTAAATTCGATGAAAAATGGAGGTGTTACGGAGAGTTTTCGTGTTTTTTAAAAATCGTGCAAACTCAACTTTGACGGTCTATAACTCATAGAACGTTTAACACAAGAAATTCTTTTATACATTTTTGAATAGTAAAATTGATCAGGAAAAAATCGTTTTCGGGAATTTGGAAATTTTCGTTGCGAAAGTGCGAAAATCGACCATAGTAAGATTCGAAAAATAGCAAGTTATTAAAATATATCAATTAGTTGAAAATTTTAACAAATCTTTTTCAATCATATTTTTAAAATATAATTTAAAACTTTCTTTATATAAAATGATTGAAAAAAATTGGGAAAATTAAATTTTTCATATATTAAAAAATTTTTGAAAATGGCACTAAAAATGCATTTTCTATTTTTACCAAGCTATAACAGGAAAACGGAAAACATTTTGGAAATACTTTTGATTTTATTCGAAAGAACATAAAAAGGACTATTGATGGTGAAAATTTGAAAAGAAAATCTAGAATTTTCACAGAGATATGGGCAGTTGAATGTGTAAAAAATTAGACTTTTAAAACGTTAAAATATCGATTCAGAAATATAATTTGAGAAAATGGAGTGGGCGAAAGCTGAACATATATCCACGACTATGTATGGGCAAAATTTCAATGCACTAGGACCAAGTTTAATTTCTGAACTCAAGGGTTACCCCTTTGAAAATTCAGATCTGAAAGTTAAAAAAAAGATGTTTCTTCGCATTTTGATTTTTTTCCATCCCAAATATACATAACAGACAAAACCCTATTAAATAAATATACAACAGAGCACAGCAGCATCGTCGTCATCACATATCATAACCTCATACAATTTTTCATGCGCATTAATAAATATTTTAAGTTAGGCTGGGTGGGTACTTTGCAGCCATACTCGAACCACACATCTACCGTGTTGTTAAAATATGAACCTGACGACCGTAACCGCTCACCCACCTCATGCTTGATGTGTACGTAGTTTAAGTGCTACTTAAGGTAAAAAATTGTGTACAATTTTAACTTTTTATTTCCTTTTTTCATATTATAGAAATCTCATATGATTTTAGGTGTGGTGACGTAGTAAACATTTCAAGGGGGACTATTTTATTGGGATTGAAAATAAAGAAAATATTTAAATTTTGTATACATAATTTTATTGTTTTTTTTTATGTATAAATAAATGAATTACAATTACTATTATTTTTTTATGTTAATGATAAAATTCTTTGTTTTTTCTTTTTTCCTCCTTTTTCTTAATGTCTATTTTTATTTGTTTCTTGAGGAGATTCAATTATTCCCCGTTTGTCATCCTGATTCTTGTTTTGTTTCCCAAATGATGTGGTGAATTATCTTTTCAAGAAAATTAGATTATTTTTTTATTAGAAAAAATACTAGTATATTTCCTAACAATTTATATACGTGTTATCCTTTGTCTTTTCAATCGAGTACAAAGGACTACAAACATAGATTTTGCAAGATTGTTTATCTAAATTATGATGAAAATGTGATTAAATGTACAAACGCATATATTCATGTTCTGTCAGTCGACATTTTACGTAAAATTGAAAAAGATTGATTTCAAATTCTTACTATTACTATATTGAACAGGAAAGTCTCTCGTTTGAAATTAATAAATGCATCTAAAACAAATTCAATCAATCAAATATGTTGGGCAATGTGTTGTCTCCAAAAGCGGATTTTTATGTTAGTATCTGATTCTAGATTGAGTTGCAATTAATATTATTCTGCTATAGTGTATTTCTTGTGGGTTTATTAATAAATGGGGCCGATGACCAGTTCTAATATGTTTCGAATTAGATAACGTATCTATATCTGTGATAATCTGAAAGAAAAATTAAAAAAATTATTTAATATTTACCGTCAATCATTTGGTAAGTGATGTAAACTACCAAATGCCTATTAGAATGTGATGGTAAGTTAGCAGCATTTATGTTTGTATGACAAATGTAATATTACAAACATCTCTGGATAGATCAAATTCTCTACAATGTCGCCGCCATATAATTAATTCAACAGGTTTGAAATTTTTTACTGTATTTTTTTTAGTAGAGTGAATAAAAGATAATTAATTTACTAAAAACCTAGTCAGAATTTTCAAACACATTGAATTGTATAAAAGAAAATGAAAGAATTTAAACAAATAATTAATGATTTTTTTTGCTACAAAATTTATCTGTTTCTTCAATGCATTCTCGATGGTTACCAAAATTTATTCAGGTCTCGGACAGACTTTCAGACGACAAGAAAGGCAAAATGTGAATATGCTACGTAAATAATTCATTGTGGAAAAACCACAAAAATTGGAAGCAATGTCCAAGTGAATAGAATTCAGAAATTAGTTTGACAAACTCAAACATTTTTTCTCGCAATGTAATTTAACACAAGTGAACAAGAAATTGTTCACTTCCCATCACATAAACTAAATTTCTTATTTAATTTACCAAGAACAGAGTCAGAATTTCACATTCAATTATATAAAAGAAAATGCAAGAATTTGAATTTAGGAGAACATAATTGTTAGTTGGCGTCTTAAGTAGTTTTGATGTCTCACAGGAACAGTAATTCATCTAACAGATACACGGTTAATTTCCAATATATTCTTGCAGTATTCAAATTTTCAATTAATGACTAGTTATTTTTATTTTAAAATACAATATTACAATATTCATTTTATTATTTATCATAGGCAAAAAATTAAAAACGGACAACACACAACCAATGAAAAAAAAAAGAAAAGTAATATTAATAATGCTAAAATTATGTAATAATTTTAATACAACATATTTAAAATTTCAATATAACTTATAGGTTTTGTTTGGTTTTAACAAAAAAAAAAAATATTATTTAATAATTTATTGCATAATAATAATGAAGCATGTATCGGATAAGTGTATTTATTCAGAACGTGATATTAGTTTATTCTCAATTGGTTGCAGAAATTCGTTAACAATTCCATCAATAATTGAACTTAGTGTTGATTTTAGTTTATCACAATCACTAATTTGAAGAAAACAAAAAAAAACAAAAAATTAATGTATTACCCTTATTATTATAATAATTAAAAATTTATTTACGTATCTCCCGGCTTCGCACACATTTCAGCATAGTATTTTATTTTCGGTTCAGTTCCACTAGTTCTAAGTGTTACCACAACACCATTGTCAAATGTAAATGTTATCATTTCACTACTTTTACTAATCGGCAAAATAGCTTGATTATCTGGTTGGCTGGTATCAATACCTGTTGTCAAATCACGTACAGATTTTATAGTATATTTTCCATTGCATACTGATTTTGGATACTATTAATAAATTTTACATTTTTTATTTTTTATTTTAAACTCAATCAACTAATATAATTATACATATTTATATAATCAAATTATATTTTATACCGTATTTTCGTTCTCAAAATTTCGAATTCTTTTGAATATATTTGTGATTGTTTCCGATTCATGACATATATAATATGAATTATCTGTGAAATGATAACCATATTTTTCATACAAATTATGTAATTTTTCTGTAAGTGTTAAATTCTCTGCATTTTTCAAATAACAATACATTGTGGCCAAATGACATGCTGCACTAACACCATCTTTATCGAGAACAGTTGTCGAAAACATAAATCCAATAGCTTCTTCAAATGCAAATAATACATTATGTCCCTTCTGTATTAATTCCACTGATTTATTACCTAATTATAATTATCTAATCTAAATATGATTATTCAATAATAAATAGGTATAATTTAGAGTAATAATAAAAATAATAAATTACCCATCCATTTAAAACCTGTTAAAGTTTCCATAAAATGTAAACCTTCAATATTAGCCATTGATTGTAATATTTTTGAACTTACTGTACTCGCAAGTAAATAACAATTATTTAAATTTTTATTTGAATTTAATCGTTTATAACATTCAATTGACCACCATCCCAAAAGAGCACCTAATTCATTGCCTGTGAATACCTTCCATTCTTTGGTGCTACAAAAAAGGAGAAATAAATTATAATAACATTAACAATTTAAAACTGAGAATGGATTTAATTTAACAAAAAAACAGAATTAAACAAACAGATTTAAAAAAAAAAAGCAATACCTTGTACGTTCTGCACAAGCTAATCTATCTGCATCCGGATCATTTGCTAAAATAATATCACAATTTGTTTCTTCGGCTAATGCTATAGATAATGTTAAACACGATTTTCCCTCTTCAGGATTAGGAAATTTAACCGTTGGAAATTCTGGATTTGCATCACGTTGTTCAATAACAGGCACCAATGGTCTAAGCATAGCCATTTTAAATCCCTGTTCAACAAAGTCATAACCAACACCATGCATTGCCGTGTAAACAAATTTAATATCACACATAGCATTATAGTTTTTACATAATTCTAATGGAATGTTTTTCTTAAGTTTTTCAAAATATAATTTCACCATATCTTCAAATGGATCATGTAATATTGATGATGTTTCTAACTCTTTTACATGCCATGAAGATTCTAATGGTCTATAAAATTAAATTAAATTATAATAGAAAAATATAACAAAAAATATAAAAACATATTATAATTTTTTACATTAAATTCTCTAATATCATATTTTGTATATTTTTATCATGTGGTGTTATAATTTGTGGTCCATTACTCCAATAAACTTTATAACCATTATCCTCTTTAGGATTATGTGATGCCGTTACCATTATTCCAGCTAAACATTTTTTTTCTGAAATTGTAAATGGTATAAATGGTGTGGCTACCATTTTACTAAATAACCAAACTGGAATGCCTTCATTTATAAATACACAAGCCGATAGCTCAGCAAATCTAAATAATAATAATAACCGGGGAATAAATTATAATACACAGTTGTTTAATAAGTAAAAAAAAAAAATTATATATGAAACCTTTTACTATTATCTCTGCCATCATAGCCTATTACAATACCAGAAGATCTATCCTTTTCATTTGGATAACATTTTAATAAATATTTAACAAACCCTTGTGCTGTTTGTATTACAACTAAATCATTCATTGAATTGAAACCGGCTTGCATTACACCACGTAAACCAGCCGTACCAAATGCAAGCCGTTCCAATAGTCTAGTACGTAAAATATCCCATTTAGATTCTTTGGCCAATGATAATATTTCCGGTCGTGTTCTTTTATTCTAAAAAATAGTTTTAAAAAACATCAATAATTTGGATTTATAAAATGTTTAATTAGTTCGTTAGGATTCCATCAATCCATACCGATAACAACACAATCCCAAATAAAGCAAAATTTCGCGGCGATTACACAGTTATTATATTATGGCTGCAGTAAAATGCAAGGAAGTATTATACCTTCAATTTTCTTACCTGGTCCTCACTATAATACTTATTTGGTCTCATGGTGATAAAGTATGTATGTCAGGTATATATTCTGTTTCAGGATAAAAGCAACAAAAAGGACGAAAAACGACATATACTATAAACTCGACTAAGCAGACAACTTTTATTATGTGGTCTCAACTGGACATTTCCCAAACGTACCAATCTTCATTAGATTCGCCTTTGAAACATTCATATTTAGACCGATTTGTGAGCTGTATTTTAAAAGTCGTTCTAATTTCAGTCCCATGTCTGACTCAGTTTGCGATAGCATAAAAAACCAGTTGTTTAATTAAATTTCTAAAAACCATTAACGTTCCTTCTCGTCTTATGTAACATTTACCCAATCTGCAAATAAATTGAGAAAAAAGTGTCGTCTGATAACAAAACTAACTGGAAAGTGCTACGAAACTAGAATTCAGGCCAGTAATGACTGTTTGAGCTCAAATGAGTTTCAGTAAATGGGTAGATGGTCAAGATTCGGCTCCAAGGTTGTTGCAATAGTTGTTTCAAAATAGAATCAATCTTGAGGCCATAAACACAATTATTAGACGCAAAAAAAATAGAAGTGGATCGCTCATATGCTGGCATGTTCAATAGAAAATATCGCTTGAAAAAAGATCACACATAAAAAATATTATCGATGGTCATAAAGATAAGATGGTGTTACTAGAGGGAAAATGTGGAAAAGTGTTATGGTGTTGGCTAGAAATCGAGAACAATAACTATTGTTCGTCGATGACCTATGATGATAAATGTTCAATTTATGACTACTCTCTCAGTGTATCCGTATTACAATAGTATATATCAAATGAGAGATACAATACTAAAATGTTCTAACGTATCTAACGCACATATTTATATTCTGACGTACCTAACGCATAATCACTTAAAATGTTATTTGATAAAACATAAAAGATTTATATGTCTATTATTTATTATTTCTACCCAAATAAAGATTAAAACTTATACAACAGTTTTATACAGATACATCAACAACGATCGTCGTCACTATACTTAATATCAAAAAAAAGAAATATGACTTTATTGAAAGGATTAATTATGCGTTATTTATGACTCAAAATAATATAATTATATTTTATTAAATAAAAAAATATCTTGTGAAACATAAAATATTTTTCTATTTTAATATAAAATGTTGATATTGTTACCGAGTACTTATTTTCTACGATAACACATTATTAGTTGATACATATAAACGATAATAACACCTCAAACAAAGAAGAAAAAAACCAAAATATTCTTGTTTTTTTCTTGAATAGACTATTGACCTATACCAACGGTCTATGTTAGGATAAACCATTCTGATGAGTTGTATTCAATTCCTGATCTAGTGCTTACTGTACCTTCACGAGATGACTGTTGAAAACAAAATTATGAATAAAAATCATCAAAATAAACTCAGATAAAATAGTAAATGTTAGGTTGCGCTTGGACAGCTATATAAGGAACTAACATCAATTGCACCAAATTAGGTAGCAATGGGCCTGTAACTGGCACTGTCGTAACGACCTTGGATTGGACGGTATTACGATGATGACAATTTATTTTATATAAACGGGCATGATTTGGAATCAAAAATGTTAGGACCCTGTTTGAATTAATGAAACATGTGTTTCAAGAATTTAATATCTACAAACTCGACGTTCTTGGGTTCAGTGAGAATTGGTGGAAGGAAATTGGAGAAAGTTCTACATCAACGGGTAAAACCATTTTGTTTTCTGGAAGGTTGAGCCACATAGATCATATTAGTGGAGTTGGTTGTATTACTATGTAACAAGGCAGAGAGCAAGATTTAAGAGTAGGGTAAAATATGTAACAATTATTCAAATGGATGCACCTACGAATAGGCATCAATGGATGACAAATATGAAATTTATGGTCAATTTTCACGAAATTTTGAGAGGATTAAAAATTTTTTTTATTTCTATGGGAGATACTAATGTGCAGGTATAGGCTCGAATATTAATTGGGACTTTGAAATGGGTGTGCATGGGTGTGAATGAGTGATATGAACCAGAATTGTACGTTTTTTACAGATATGTGCAAGAATCACTATCGGCTGGTTTATTGCAAGATGATGTTTGGCAAAATTGGAATACTTTTGGGACAAATTAGTGAAAATATTAATTTAAATAACATAACCGGCTGATAAGAAAACTGATCGGGAAGTGCATCAGAACAGAAAACCTGAATATAGGCACGTGGTTCAGGTTGCTTAGAGTCCAGTTAAAAGAAGGCCGGTTACACAACGATTCCCGGTTCCACCACAAAGTCTGGGCGAAAGAAAATACGTTTTACAACATCTAAAATGCAGACAGGTACCCGACGCTGATAATATTGCATCAGAAATGCTAAAAGTGGATTTGAAAACTATCGCAATTGCATATTACATCCCACTATTGGTGTAGTATGGTCAACAGATGATATTTCAATAGAATGGAAAACGGGACTGATAATAAAGGTACCATAGAAGGGTATTTTGAGTATGTGAGCGATTATAAATGTTATTTGTCGACTATAAATAGGCGTTCAATAGTCTTGATTGGTTTATGGTGTGGGTAATTCTTGAAAGCAAAATGGAATACCGTTCAAATTGATAATCAAATTATTCGCGGTGTTTATCGTAACTCGCAGTGCAAAATCTCACATCGTAGAAAGTTTGGTGATGTATTCGATTTACATTCATTCATATTTATATATTATATGTACTTAAATTTTACTTAACTTACCTTATCCCATGTTAACCATTGTGATAGTTTCTCATTAAGTTCAGAACATCCAGAATTGAATTCGTATCCGTTTTGTATATCCATAATTGAATTTACTACTGAATGTCGAATTTTTATAATGAAAAAAATGAAAATTCACTGCGTTTTAAACACTCAAATCACAAATAAATTGATTTTATTATATGACAATCTGTAAAAATAAGTAATGAAAAGTATTATTTTATCAATTCAAAGTTGTAAGATCATAATTATTTGCGAACTGATTATAAAAAATCCAATAAGGAAAAAGGTTAGTAATATTGTTGATGACTTTTGATAATAACTGGAATGATTATTTTTATATTTATTTATTTTCTTTTAAATTATTATCGAATGACGTCAAAAACTAAGAAAATTGATATGATAGGCAATTGACGTCGTTTTAATGTAATATATTATACATAAAAGTATAACATAATCATAAAGTTCTATAATTTACATACAAATAAAGCATATTATTTGAGTTAATATAAAATTTCTCAATTATCAACCAGAAATATTACAGACAGTCCAAATAAAAGTTATGATTCTTCCAAATAAATATACGAGCACTACAAATGTTTAAACATAAGGTTCTTGTATCGATAATATTATTATGTATATATGAGATTCATAAATGTATTTAATGTATACACATCTATGCCTTTCAATGCAAAAATTGTCTATATAAAATTATAAAAATATATGTCAGGAAATATGGAAAATCAATAGAACTTGTATATCTGTCGCAAACATCTATTTATGATGTTACATATTATGCTTTTACTCGTATACTGGTAAAAATGCATAATGAAAACCAATATCCTCTGACTGTCTGTATGAGTATGAATTCAATAAAAAAAATTACACTCAAAACAAAAATTTCACCTCAGCAAAGCATAAAAAATATTCGTTATAGTCGTCTTCTTCTTCTTTAGAATCTAGTCTTATTTTAAGGGTTGGCCCTTCTTCTTAATCTAATTTTCCAAAAGTCTTTGCCATGTGTGTCACTCTCTATACATTTAACATGTTCACATAATTTTAAATCACCGATAACCAAGTAGCAGACCGTGACTAAAATGAGTCTAGGATAATATATTCGGTTATCATATACTAACTTAAATCATCGTAATATGGTGATTGTGCCGTTAATACAAAAGTAATAGTCTAGGTTTTTATCATTACCAATTCGATGATAGTTCAACAGAAAATTGGCGAAGAAGCTCATAGTCAACATATAAAAATATGTGAGTTACCCACAGTATAAATCAGGATTATATGAAAATGAGACATCTCAAGTTCTAGTGACTTGGGTTGTTACTGACTTTGAAGGCGGTCATCGGTAGTAAAACGAAAGCTAAATAGAAGAAAGAAGAGCGAGTTAATTATTGGATGTACAAGTTTTAAAGGGTTTTTATTACAAAAATGGGGCTACTTTTTTCATATCTTTCTGGAAGCATACGAATTCCGAGTGGAAAAATCGATTTGTCTTTTGAGGCTATCCACTAATCGAAATATGTTTTGGTATCTTTAGGACATCCAATTTCAACATTTCCAAGTATGTGATGATTGGCCTTGCAACATGTGGATCGAGCATTGTCACGCTGAAGAATAACTTTATCGCGTCCCTAATCGATTTACGGTCGTTTTTTCTAAAATTCAAATGCCATTGTTTTCGGTAGCAAAACCCCGATGATTGTTTTGGTAGAATGGAGCAGTTAATAATAAATAACGCCAAATACATAGCATGAGCTTGGAATCATATATATTCGACTTTACCGTTGATGGTTGATAGCCGGATTTAATTAAATATTTTAGCGCCAGTCACAATTCAATGCAAAAAAGTTATGGTTCTAACTACGGGGTGATACGAATGGAGTGACCGAGGTCCATCATCGAGGTTACTCAACCTATTTTGAACACTTATCGGTGTCACTTATAACTCTCGAAAACGTCTGTAATGGCGCGTGATTGAGACTAAAAATATTATGTTAATGTCGTATATGTTGGCTGGTAAATTAACATTGTAGTGGCACCCTATGCGCCTTTGAGTCAAAAAGATTAAAATGATAAGATGATGATGATATTTGATGGTGTTTTAGAAATATATAAACTGATAAATTGAGAAACAGAAAAAGGCGATTACTATTTCTAAATCTAGCCATATGAACGTCTTGCATCAAAACTTCTGCTTCCTTTTTGCTTTTCTCTTGATAGCAAAACGCAAACAATCTAGGTTGCTCAGTACGTATCACTTTGCCGTCTTTAAAACACTTCAAATATTAAGGCACATAATATAAAATGATGAATAAAAACACATTTTCACATTTAAAACCAAAAAATCAGACCGATGTTCAAAGAGGTAGTCCTATTATTCTAAATCACAAGTCAACGTATGTTGTGGATGAATTGAAAATATTTGATTTGAAATTATATTTAAATCTTGTAAAAAAATTAATATAAGCATACACATTTCAAAAGAAATATTTAGCAGCACCTACTGGCAAAATGAGAATCAGTTGCACTCATATAGAAATAAATGAAAACACGAATAAACTGAGTATTAATACGTCCAGTGTAGGAACTTTATAGCATCTAAGTTGGTATTTGGTATTGTTAAAAACATTGGATAACCGAATGCAAGGTATACTTAGGAATAAGAATGAACAACGTCTCAATTGTAGTATTATGAATAAGATATTAATCCAGAAAAACTTTAATTAATAGGATAAACTATTTTCTATAAAATACTCTTTTGTAAATATATTTAACACATTATTAAATACATTTCCGTAAATATTCAATATGTACAATAAATATAATAAAAAAATTATTTGCACACAAACTACCCTTATCTGTGTTGAAATGATAAAAAAATCGATTTTTCTCTATAATTTCATAACACAAAAATTATTGTACTCGTAATATACAAATACGAGTACTGATATCAGTAATTAAATTATGTACTTGTGGAGTTACATTATGTTAATAGATTTCGTTTTTTTTTTTTCTACATTTATTACCCTAACATAATAAACTTAATAACAAGTATTTTTATCAGATTAAAAATACAAACCCCGTATGTAATACTATATGTTTCCATATGCACGTATATTTCTACTTCTAAAACTATTACATAACTCATAAAAAAGGACTTTTCTCTTATAAAAACACAACACATATACTCATTTCATATTCTAAACAAAATTTATATCTTTTTATCACACTCGATTATATTAAAATTAAATTTCAGGATATTAAAAAAAAAAAAGAAGAAGATATGCAAATGAAATGCTTTTATGTATGTAATTTAGTTTGGGAGTAAATGTTTATATTTTTGATAATAATTTAAGAAAATTTTCTAAACTTATTGAACATGACAACTTGTAGAAGTCCTTTTAAAATTGTGTCACTTCGACATGGTTATCTTGCAATGAAACTGGTATATTATTATTTCCATAGTGTATATATGTTTGTTAATTAATTTCAATGACTTGTTTCAACACTGAAAAAATAAATTATTCACAGTTTAAAATTAAATATCAATATGTCATTAATTAACACCATAAATATATAAAGATTCATAAAAGGGGATCACGTACAACAAGATAACAGTCATTATCATCTAAACTCTAGCTTATATCGAGAGTATATGATTTTAACGAACAATACAACAAGCTAGCTAAATTCAAATCTTCTAACAGCATTTTTAGCCACATTCAAGATGTAATAATGGCAACGAATGGAGTAGCATGACTATCATCGAGGTTACTCAACCAATTTTTACCTCCACGTGGTGCCACCGGTAACTCGATTACTGTATATGTCAGTAATGGTGCGTGATCGAGGCTAAATAGATGGTGCTAATGTCGTGTTTGTCGACTGATTGAAAAAACAATTCATCAACAAACTAGGTAGCTTGAGATCTATGCACCACTCTATTGAAATATTCAAATATATAACTAGATAATTATTATTGATTCTATTTTTTCCAATTGGCAAATTAGCATCGTAATACCGCTCTATGCGCCCTCGACGCGTAGGGGATTAGATGATGAAAATGTATTATAATAATACATGTACGTTCCAAGAGTGTATCTAATACCAAAAAAATAGATAGCAAAATGTATAAAGTAAACCAAAGTAGTCTGTTCATGGACATTGCATTTCATTTTTTATAGAATTTATATCTGTTTGAAGTGGCAATCAGATATAAACTTTAAATCATTGGTAAAAAAAATTGTTCATAGTTTCACGCAAAGTATTGATCATGTCACAGTTAACCTTTTATAGATATATTATTATTAAAAATATAATGCTATTAGTACTGTAATCTCTGCGAGACTTGCAAAGTGACAAATAACATCGTGTCACAAATTCAGGTTTTCATCAATAAGTGCCACAGACGTATACCTAAAATTTTCTGGCTAAATACAATATTAAACGAGAATTTGTGAAGACTGCCAAATCTGGAGGCGATAAACAGAATTGTTAATCGAAGAAATTGGAATTGGATCGGGCATACACTGAGACGTTCCCGGTCAATGATATCGCACACTCTGTCAAAAAACTCAAAGATTCTACTCTAGATTTTAGAACGAAAAATTATAATGCATCTAGTTGATCTCCTAAATTGAAAACCGGATTGATTAACATGAATAATATTTGTTAGATTCCCATAATGTGATGTTAATGTGATGTTAATGATGCTTTGCAACAGTTTTGATAAAATTCGGGTTGGTATATAATTGAATGGATCATAATTAGAGCCTTTTTTTTATAGGAATAGGTTGGATATTTGCCACCTGCCATAATGTGGAAAACTGGCTAGGTTGCGAAATTCGTTTTATGATAAAAATTCCAAGTACATCAAAAACTCGTGCAGCTAAGTACACATAATAAATATACAAAAGCTGCCGGCCTATATGGAAAATGTGATACGAATTTTCAATTGTCAACAGTGTGAAATTTTGAAAATTATGATAAATAAATAGAAGATCCGGCATGCGCCTTAAAAAGGATATTATAAACATTCACTTTTCATATAGAATTTTCTAATGTGTACGAGTTATACGGAACAACAACAACATACAAAAACATACAGGACAGACGACGACGATGTTAATTTTCTTTAAAGCATTTTCTTTTGTTTCTGAATTTTTCTTTATAACGTCACGAATTAACATTAATTTATTAAATAATAATTTTCAATGAATAAAATTTGTTTTTCATTTTTCTCTAAATATATTAAATAAAATATGAACGAAAAATTATGTGAACGTGTATAAATTTAAATTGAAAATTTATTTAAAGAAAGTTTTAGTTTATACATTAGTTTTTATATATACTCTAGTCGTATATTTTAATCAATAAACATCCTTCAATAGTGGGTTCTAGTAAAAAATTATTTCATTTTGCAGTGTGAAAAGATAAAATGCAATAAATAATGAATAAATCTCGGTAATTAACTATATAAGTATTAAAAATTAAGGATATAATTAAACTAAAATATTTCATATAAATTACCCGTTAGGTATTGTAAATCGCATTGCGGATAAATTTATTATTAGATTGTTAAATTACAAAAAAAAGAACACATTGTACGTTTCTATCTGTTGCATTTGGCAAAAAAATATGGTATCAATTAATATTCATGATATGTAATATGGGTCTAATTAAAAAAATGTATTCAGTGCGATTTAAAAAAAATTAAAAAGACTTTATTTCATAATATCTACCTTTACATTATATAAATGCACAAGGCGACAAACACAACCGATATTCTCTATTAACCCCTCTCGATCACATGCCATTGAAATTAACACAAATTTCAATTATGTTTTACCACTTAGAAGCAAATATGGGTGGTTTTGTTGCCAATATGTTATTAGGTTGCTCCATTTGATTACCAATTTAAAACTAAGTGTATGAATCATTAATTAAAATTAAAAATATTTTCTAACTTCATATTATGAGACAATCATCAATTTAAAAAATCTTTAATTAGATAAAACTTATTGTTAAAGTAGAATACTAATATCAACAAGTGACACGGCATCGCGCTGTTGATGCTTACTGTACACATGATGGCCTTGAATATATTATTCAAAATGAAAGTATGCTAGGGGTCGGCATAATTTGAAAAAGGACTAAAACTTGAAAAAATAGTAGTAAAACTTAGTTTATAGCGAAGTTAAGAGTATTTGTGTATTCTAAGCATATATATATGATATATTAGAAAAGGAAACTTATCGAAGCATATAAATAAAACGATGTCAGCAATAGGAGGATACTGTAAATCAGCAACAGTTGTTTACTGACGGGAAATGATTGCTTAGGGCTAAGCCAAGAGTATTGGTGGGTTGTAAAGATATAGATATTAGCAGATGAAACTTATCGAAGCATTCATATAACTTCGTAGTTTTTACCTATAAGATAGCAATAAATTAAGCGACGTCAGCAATAAGAGAACACATGGGATGTGTCCATAGATTCTGTTGGTCAATCGCATTGATGTTGTTAAAATTAAATACACTTTTGATGTTTATTCCTCTTATTATTAGATTCCACTTGTCATCACTAATCCATTCTTTCGTTTTATAATTAATGAAAGTAAGAACGTTCTCACCAACTAGTTTCAATGCGTGAGCGAATAGTTTTCAGTATCGTCGATCGCAGGCATACATTTAACGATCAGTTAAATCACACATGATCATCATTGTCTTACTTCCTCATCTCTCGTGATTTCGGTGATACCACGGAAGTCTGTTGGCCACTCCATTCAACATTTACGATTCGACGGCGCATAGGCCGGCATTACGATGTTAATTTGCCGTTTCAAATATGCAAGTAATATTAAATGTGGACTCAAATAACTAAAATTAGAATTTTCCAACAGGAAAATATTGCATCAGTCATAATTATCCAGTTATACATTTGAATATATCAATAGAATGGTGCAATAAAAATCCACAGCTACCTAATTTGTTGTTTAATTGTTTTCGCAACCAGTCGACAAACACAATATTAGCACCATCTTTTTAGCCTCGATCACGCACCATTACTGACATATACCGTGATTGAGTTACCGGTGACACCCCGTGAAGTTAAAGATTGGTTGAGTAACTTCGATGATTGTCGGTCATTCCATTTGTCACCATATATAAGTATATACTATGTGCAAATGTCAGTCAATTTCGTATCTTTAATCATAATACGATTTATAATCATAGTTCACCATATAAAATCAAATAGATAAATACATTCATATCTACAAAGTGTCTATATTTTTTATATTTTTATATTACATTCTTATTGCAGGTTCCACGAAAATAAATACTAATTTATTTTCTAAAAAAGAAAAAACAAACAAAAATGGCCAGAATAGCAGACGATAATGATTTCAAATCATTAAAATTTTTAATAGACGACAATGAGGGATGGACACTGGAAATATCAAAATCTAAGACAGATGTCTGGACAAGACCTGTAGATGGTTGTAATTTTGATATGGTAAAAATTATATCACATTTTGATGATATTTCATCGGAATTAGTATTTGATGTTCTTTTCGATCCTGAATATCGAAAAGAATGGGATTCACACATGTTGGCAAGTGAAGATATTGGCTGTATTAATGTTAATAATGATATCGGGTATTATGCAAGTACGTAATTTTGCTCGTATAAAATAAAATAATTAGCATTATATTTGTCGAGATATTTGATACTAATGGTTTTTTTTTTACATTGAAATGCTTTGTTGAAAATTGTCATTGCAATTATTAAATAATATTATTGTTTTTATTGTCTATCCCTTATGATAGTTTAATGGTGATGCACATTCTTTTAGATCAATTTATTGATATTTTTTGTATACGAGTACTAATACGTTTTGATTACATATTAATAAATTTAATCTTCAACCAAATAATTATTTTTTTTTGTAATCTGTTAGTCTTTACTCGTCAACCGAAGAACTGTTTTATTGAAAAATAATTAGAATTACAAAACTGGGTTATTTTGAAGCAATTACAATATTCTTGTGTTCTTTATTTTATCATATCTAAATACTATTATCACATTTCGCAATGGATAATAGTTTTTGTCTAATAAAATCTATAACCTCATCCATAAAATTAAACTGTTGTAATAATTCCAAACTGGACGATTCGAACAAACGGTATCTTCATCACGTGTCAAGATCGAATCAAACATGAAATAATTTTATATTCGATTAAGAATGATATAGCTGATAGCGACATCGTTATAGAAGTATTGCCGTTAAACCGATACCGCATGTTAGTTGGCAAATATCCGACCTTTACACATACATAGTTATATATCTAAATACCCCCACCATTCAATTAAAAACGTACAAACTTTACTTAAATTTAATTATTACTTTTAAGTTTGTCATATCATATTTGGCATCTAACAATATTATTCATGATCGTGAATACGATTTTCGGTGTTTGCCAAATCAACTGCAGTGGTAATCGATATAATTAACATTTTTGATAATATTGATTGGTATGGAATATTTTTATCAAAAGCGACCGTTTCTGAGACTTTCTGCAAGGTCGTTCAATTCGTATAGTTTCGAATGAAGTTACTTCTTTATACTTTTATACTTAATCCAAGAATCCACAAAGTGTTCCATTATATAATCCAAGTCACTATTATTATTTTTATTCGTAACCTAAAACTAAACATTAGTTGTGCTAATGCATCATTTTTATATCAATAAAATTTCAATTAAGGTAATGATCAAGAGTAAAAATATGAACGATATCTACTCTGTTAACAGTGATTAATTTCTCGAGTTGTGCAAATTGTGTAAAATTCAATGCAAATATAACACAACTGTTTTTGTTATCATTATCACATCTTGATCGTAGCTATAATAAAATACAGAAAGAAGTTTAGATTTTTTGCGATATTTTATGAAATATTCCAGTCTTTAAAGTATTGCAATCATATATAAAACATATAGAAGAAATTTAATGAAGGTAGCGTAATCCACATTCAATTCTGTCCCTCTGTCCATTCTGTGGAACCCAATATACATTAATTTAATTAATTTTGTATATTATTTTGACGTACGATCAATTTACTTATTGAAATTATTTGAAAAATAGTGTGTTTCTTTTGTTGACGAATGGAGTGGCTGAATATCATAGTGGTTACTCAACACATCTTTATCTCAGTAATGGAGTGTGATCGACGCTAATCGTAGAGTTATATGTACCCATGTGGTTGTACAAGTTATGATGATTTAGTAGACATATTTTTATTTGTGTTTAATTATTTTTTTATTTTAGGAAATATCAATTAGATTAACATATTAAGCTTGTTATTATTTTTATTATTATAGTGTTAATGTGAGCTCTTCTTGATACCTGTGACTATATTATAATATGTATTATAAATAATTGTGGTAAGCAAGAGTGTTATTAATCGTTCTTTCATTACACTTATAAAATAATACTCTACTAATGAATTAATTACCACAAACTTTTCTTTAACCCTTCTTTAACATATATACATTTTCTCTATATTTTCTCTATAAATTAAGTGAATTATAACCCTTAATTAGTCAAATTACAAATGCGATATACCTTCATAATGCAAATACACCCACCAAAATATTTGTGATTCAATTGATATATATATATATATATATATATATTTATGTCATAACATTTCATTTATATTTGAATTTATATCCGCAACTTATATACATCGTATATTATATTACAATACTCCCAAATGTACCCATAGTAATCAAAGAAAAGCAAAAAAAAAAACCCTCATAAAATTTATTTGCAAAGACACAAAATTCTATCCAAAATCAAATAAAATTCTAATTAAACCATCATAGAAAAAAAGATTTCTTATTTACTACATAGGAAAATAGGAACGAAGATTACGAGAAGATTATAGAGAGAAGTTAAAAATGAAATAAAAATAATTTACTTTCATTTCCATTTCTAATTCAAGTGTCCTGTCCGCCACCATTAAAACCAAGAGATTTTGTATTGATGAGGTCATGGTTGGATACAAGATGTAATCCGGACAGCTTAATAGGTGAACAAATGTTATTATCACGTTCAGTACCCCATAAAGATTATCCACCACGTAAAGGATTTATTAGGTTTGTGTGTGCTTTATTGTTCCTTTCATTTTTATTAACTTAAAAATAACACTATTTATAGACTTAATACAACCGAATTTCAATTGGTACATATATGAAAATGTACATGTTTTATTGTTATTTCTATTTCAGAGCAATGTCACATATTACAGGCTTTGTTATACGTTCACAAAATAATGGTGGTAGTATTTTAGGATATGTCGCACATTGTGATCCACAGGTACCATACGATATGTTTTTAATATATAAAATCTTTTTTTTTTAGAGTGATCAACACTACCTTTTAATATTTATTATCGCAAAATAATTTTCGGGCGCAATCCATACGGAAGGAGGCGGGCTGATTAGAATGAAAAAAAAAAATAACAACATTTGTGTTGAATTTTTAGAGGTCATATTGTTCATGAAAGTTTATTGTGTAACTACATGTAAAATCAGACACTGACTGTGACATGCAAGCGATAATATTAGCGATCTCGACAGAACAAATCTACATAAAAAGGAGAAAGCATGCCCACATTACGCATTAGTTAAATAAAATCTATATAAGTCGAAGACGTCTGTCAAGGAAGTCAACTAATAAGTGTATACAGTCGTATAGATAGGCATACTTTGAAGATAACAAAAGTGGTTTAACATAAAATAATGCATTGTAGCAAGAATTGATGTGCGTTCCGAAAAAATCAAATATCGAAGTGTGCTCTTTCAGAAAGTCAGCTTGGTGCATCCACGTATCACCGCAATAAACTCAGTGATTGTTGATTTATTATCATATTTTGCATATTTATTAGATACTGCAGATTTTCCGGTTTAAATTTGATATTATTTGTGTATATGAGACTGCGGATGTAATTGACTATAAATTGTGAATAAAGTTATTTGAATTTGTCAAACATATAAAGTGTTATCTGAAATCAGTTTTTCTTTTGTAGTAGAATTTATAATTATATTTAAAATTTAGGGTACTTTACCACCCTGGCTTGTGAATAAAGTAACTCATTCACTTGGACCAAGAATGGTTAAAGATTTACGAAAAGCATCATTAGGATATTTTATTTGGAAATCAACACAACCACATAATCGAAAACCATGGAGATATCCGGAAGAAATAACTTGTCCACGAATTTCCATAGATGACGTATGTATACTTATATAGAATATAAATATATGAAAATACAATATAATTGAACTATTAAATCTTTTATTATTTTGTATTAATTTGTTACTAGTGTATTTTACCTCAGACTGATTTAGTTTTTACACCTGTTAAAACCAATAAGGAAAGAAAAATTCCTAGAGATAGTCGAAAACTACGTATAAAAACCCCAAATAAATAAATTTATTTATTTATACGAGTACTTTGTACTTACTTACGTATTATTGTAGGTTGTAAGTAATATAATAATTTTATCAATAATTAACAAATAAAATATTATTGAATAAAATAAATTTAAAATAAGGTGATATTTTTTGTAGATTTTGACAAAACAACAATTAATGTTAAACTATACTAATAAAATATTATCAACATAAATAAGTAATATTTATTTATTAGTTATTAAATTTAAAAACAAAAAAAAAAAAAAAACTTTTCTATTTGGTAATATAAAATGCTTATATTTATAACAAAAATATTTAATAATTGCTCTAATAAATAAGTAATACATTGCACAAAGAATGGGTGTTTATTTATTACTCTCAATAATTAATCATCTCATCATATTAACCCTTACACTTCCACTAGACCAATGGGTGGTATTACAATGTAAATTTGCCAGGAGTACACATATAAAATCAAATGTCAACCGCAAAATTGTACTCGTTTCAATATATACATGTAATTGATTGACCAAACATTTGGATAATTTGGTACAGTTATGTGCAAGTTTACAGCTCTGACGATCACACACATTGTAAAATCTTAAGTGAAATTGGTAGATATGCAAACAAATTTCATAAGAAAATTCAGTTGTTATCCTATTAGAAGTACTAAGTGTGTTACTTCAGAACCATTAACAGAAACGAAATTTATTTGATATCCTTATATGATCTACACTCACAGCCTAAAGAGTTGATTTTATGACGATAATAATAACACAAGTACACATGAAATTTATATATAGATGATGTTGATTAGCAATAATAATTTTAGTAAGATAATTTATTTGCTAGCTAACATTAACATGTTGATATCCATCAACCAAATGTTATCGCTGATGTTTAAAATGCTGCTGAAAAATTTGGTAAACATTTCGCAAATATATACGTAAACAAAATGAAATAAATCATATTGATTATCAATGATTTACATGCAGCCAAAATCGACTGACATTCGACCAATTTACTGGCTCTCACAATAAGCTATTAAACTTCGATGCTGACTGTACTGCAATTGAATCGCACATCAAAGTCATTCAACGATTTAAATTAAATGGGCTTGAATCTGGAAAATCTCAATTTTCGAAAAAAAAAAAAAAAACAGTTCAAATATTCAACAATACATGTATACCTAAATCTTGAAAATGGCAACCAATATCCCAATTCTGAAACCCGGAAAGAATCCAACAGTAGTCGGTAATTTTCACGACACTTATCGAGTTCTCGAGTAGTCTATTGGTCTATATAAAATAGGTTTTATATTAGGTTACTTCATTTGTCATAGTTTGGTTAGCACGTTGAATATGAATACGATACTTCGATCTGCGATCGAGAATCAAGAATTCCAATTTTTCTCGACTACGAAAAACTATTCGTTACTGTATAATATCGATGTTATATGTTATATGTTATTACGTCATATTGCATAAGTTTACGCATACAAAAATCTGCATAATTAAAATTGAACTGAACGACAAATATGTATGCTTACGTATTCCAATTATTTTACGATCTAGAGATTATGAGGGTAGCGCAAGGCAAACATAGGAGGGAGTGATAAATGTGAAAATAATAGTTAAATAATGTAAATAAATGTAAATACAGCAAGAGATTGATCAATTTTTTTTTATTTAAGTTTATAAATAGACTAATTTGTTTGATAGCATTACAGAAATTCGTACGTAAATAATTGAGGGAATTAAAATTGGGATCAATAATACGATTCATTCTACCTACGATCTTAAATTCACAAATTTTCTTATGGTAACTTAAAAACAATATCTATACGTGTGTGAGTTATTATTATGATAGCAAAGAGATCAATGAATGCATGATACCTTTCCACATAAAAGGTGCATTTTCCATAATTCATGGTTAGATGCTAAATACTAGGTCTACTAATTACAGCTGATTAACATATCATTAGCCGGTCGGATTTAGAAATACCTTTTACACTAATATAGGTCAAGATCTGGTACCTTATGTGAATTATGTAAATTTTATTGTT
>JANSTX010057610.1:0-24453 GCA_027564355.1 Penthetria funebris
TCGCCATGTTGCGGTGATTTTCATTGGCTCTAGATTTAAAGTAGAATATGTTAGCCGCATATTCTCCTAGAGACCCTTCAATCACGGCCTGGATGCCTTTTAACGTCAATGCCCAGGACGAAAATCACTGAAAGGTTAATAAGCAATAATTTTAAATTGCAAATATTCAAAATTTCCTGTACAGTATAAATGATAATTGTGGATGCTATGATTTAGTTGGAACCCGAAACCATCTATTTCAATTGTAAACGTTTAAAGAATATATTATTTGTTTTAATACTGGTTTTACAAATGAAATATGTACATTTATGCAACTGATGAAAGTCTACATCAACTAACTTTATAGAGATTAGCTATCAAATAAACATTAACTATAATATACCTTGATCTTTCGAAAAGTGATGGATCTGTATAAATTGGTTCACTTGGATCATCAAATTCACCTGAATTTCCATTATTTCTATTTGAATTTATAACTGGCATCTGACACATTCTTGACAGATTTCTATAGTAAAAAAATGTGAAAAAATCAATATTTATTGTACCGTATTCTTATATGTTTATAAATACCCAGTTGCAAAAGTTTTATGAAGACCACCATTGAATAAATTTAAACCTGATGATCTTGTTCCGTGTTGTTGTCCTGCTGAACTATTTCGGCTTGAATTATTCACTGAATGTTGCATATTTTGATGTAACATTGATGGACTAAATAGATTAATTGGTGAACTTCGGTCTACAGAACGATTTTTCATCATAATTGTCCAATATCGTCTTTTAAACAAAAAAACATAAACAATGAATTAATTATATAATTAATTTAATTTAATTTTTATATTGAAATAATATTTTTTTAAATTTATGTTCTTACCTATAAGCAAATCCTGCTGCCAATGTTATACTTAATAAAAGTATCATTAATAAAATCACTGCACTTATTAATCCATGATATTCAGTTGGTGTTAGACAAATGGTTTCAATTGGTGAAATTAATTTTCTCGGAATTAATTCATTGTCAATCTCTTCCCTTGACTCAAATACTTCAATCATTTCTCGAACATGTTCAGGATATTCATTTGACATATCTTGGTCATTTTCATCGAAATTCTTTTTATAATCTGTATTGTTTTTATCTACAAATGAAAAAAATAATGAAATTATGACATCCAAAATGATTGAAAAAAAAAAAAACAGTATTCTTACTACTTGAATTTGAGAAAATTTCACCAATTACTTTTGTTGAATTAGTTTCCAATTCTAATAAATCGTCTGTATTTTCATCTAACACAATTGTATCATTTACAGAACGTTTTCGTCTACCAAATGATGGTTCGGAACGACCTGATACACCTGGACAATATGCCTAAACAGATTCAAAAAACATAAGAAATAATTTTTAAATGAAAATCAAGTATTATATCAATTTCTTCCTACCGGTTGACATCCTTCACGGCATGATCTTACAGTTGCTTCGAAAACAAGGAAATTCGACTCCGGTATTTTAAATGCATTAAATCTAGCTTCAAGCATATCACCACTTCTTAATTTATCCAATTCTGGGAAAACATATGGATCAACCGGACAACTATATACGCACATATACAAATAATTAGATATATTCAAAGAAATTTTAATTAATTTTAATAGTTTTAATGAATTATTTACCCATATCTATCAATTAATTGTATACTTCGTCCAGAATATGGATCTCGAGCTACAACATTTGTTGCAAATATATCGGTAATATGATTATAACCATCTTGTGCTTCTAATCGGAATGTTAATGGATCACCAACGGCTATGGTGGTTGTTGGTCGATTTTGATATAATATCATCAAACGTACTTTTGAACTTAATGTATTTTCAGCTGGTAGATATTCAATTGGAATTGGACTTCCGGATCTGTCAACATCATTAAAACTACTTTAAACAGATATAATGTATTTCTATCCTTTGATTAAATTATTTATGGAGATTTTTATTGTGATTGCTTCTAATCAGGAATAATTTCTGAAAGCATCTCCTGGTATATATATATATACGTATATATATATATATATATAGTTCAAGCAATTAAAGTGTTTGTTATGAGTTAAATTTACATGTTGTAAAAAAGGATATATACAGGTTTCAATGGAAAGTAATAAAGTAGAATATCAAATTTGATAAAAGAACAAATCTGATAAAGTATCAACATAAAAATTTGGAAAACTCTGGAAAACTGATGAATATCCTTAACAACAGACATCACTAGTTACGATACGTTTAATATTACTCTGAGTAAATGCACTTTAATAGTAAAATATGATGAAATTATACCATAGATGATGTGGTGAAGATAAAATACAAGTTATAAACTTAAATGTTCCCGATCGGAAGGAATTTCACAAATTATAATTTTATCAAAGGATTAGTTATTGTTAGTCTACCGTTAGTGATAATTGCAATTACTGTTAATTTGTTATTATAAACTAAACTACAACGAACATCACAAGACTTTGGATTGTCTTTATCAATATATACTTAATATTTTTTATATGCTAATAAATTTTTGGAGGTATCTTCCAAGTTCCAAACATTACTTAGCTCCACTTACATTCTGTAACTCAGTCTTGGAGGTGTCTTCCACATTCCAAACATTATTTGCCTCCACTTGCATTCTGTAACACAGTCTAGCACACATTTAATATTTACTTCAACAATTGTTTCTTTTTCAAGCTGTAGTCATTTTTTAAATGACTGACACATACTCTATTTAAATAACAAATTCTAATAGTAACTAAAAGTCCTTTAATGTTTGATGTGTTTTACGACCTTTTCTTCTGAAATCAGTTTAAGAAAGGAGCGCTGTCATAAATGTTCAACTAGATACCGTAATTAATTTAAAACTTTTTAAATTTTGCAACTTTTAAGACCCAATTCAAGTTGGCCCATTGTTCAGGTTGCTCTGCCATTGAACATTAAAAAATTCTACTCTAAGTCTATGCAAAATCTATAATGGTTAAAAAATTCGAAACAATGGGTGTTATATTCATGCGGATTGACAATTATTTCAAATCTGGAATATTTCGTCCTCACTCAAGAGGAAGAAAGAATAAAGACGGCTCTAATTATAGTACATACTATGACTTTTGAAAGAACAAAGTCTTATAAAATGAAAAATTATTGGGTATCTGAATAAACAATCGATTAAGGTTTTTATTCGATTTGATGCAATATATTCTTTAAAAGGTAAATAGATAGCTTCAAACTATTGACATCTGTTTCTGGAAAGTTTTCTTCAAACATGGGTATCAAGAAGTTACGTCTTGATGACATACATACCCGGGAAAAAAAAACATTCAACAAATTTTAGAATCCCATCATAACATTTTATTTGTCAACGTTCTCTCATTTTAGATTGACACAATTCCCGCTGCATTTTTTCGAAATTTGTTGATCGTGGTCGATATCTTCGATTATTGTTTCACATAATATTACGATGAATTAAAAACAATCACTTTAAAGATTTGAAAACTTAAAATACTCATCACATTGTCAGTTCACTGTTGACAGTAAAAGTATTACTTTCTACCCCGTATATTACAACTGGTTCCACACATTCGTCAGAAATCTTCTGTTTATGGCAGTTGTTCATATTTACTTTCTTTCCTTGCATGTTCGTCCGTCCGTCCGTCTGTGCGCACGATAACTTGAGAATGCTTCGAGATATCGCTATGAAATTTTGCACGTGTCATTTTTATCTGGTTTGTGAGACTAAGTTCGAAGATGAGGAAAATTGGAGCACTCCTTCAAGTACCTCCCATACAAATTTTTTACTTCTTTTTTTTATTTTTCAGATTAAAATTGTTTGTATGATACATACAGACTTCAAATTTTACATATATGACTGATATTATAATTGAAATAATGTGTGGGTAACCTTTACTCCTTGGAGCCCCTCCCATGTATATTGCGCACGATAACTTGCGATTTATATATATAATGTTGTGATCCGTTAAACAATTTCCAGGACCTACAATAATTGGCAACCAATTATACGTTTCTCTTGTTTTTATATGATCTTCAAATAACATTGTAAGTGATCATGAGTACTGGTAACATGTTACCCAGATTATGATAGCAATAATATACAGTTCAAACATCTTGAATAATTAGCATCATTATTGAACATCAATAAAATATCAATAATTTTAATTATACGAATATCTAATCTATTGCTACATTATTAATTCTACTTCAATAAAATGATCTAAATACCGATTCTAAATTATCATTACAATTACTACAAACAACCATATATCCTTCATCTGGTAGTTTTAATGATAATGATCATCTATTTTTAAGGTTTCAGTTTCATGTTCATATCCAAACATTTAAAAAAAAATAGATGATCATTAAATTTATTTTAAAATAATTTACTTACCCTGCACCAATATAACCAGATGTTACAATAGCTTCACCAGGTCCTCGAAATATACATGTTAAATTAAATCGTTTATCTCGTCCCGTTTGAACGTTATCCGAAAATTGTACCACTACAATATTTGTCATTGTATCTCCATACTAAAGTTAAACGTAATTAAATTAAAAAAAAATCCATTTAATTAAATTTTATTTTATATGTATACTCTTTGTGTCCCACATTCAGGATAACCTTGTGCTCCACTTATTTTCAAAACATTAATTGTACCACCATTTCCACGGAAGAAGCATCTATGAATTGCCGAACAAAAGACATTAGTTAATATCGAAACAAGAAAGCAAACAAAAAAAAAAACTTAATTTTGTTTTTAAATAAAAGTTTACCTATCATAAAATCCATATGAATATATACGTCCTAAGAAACCTTCAGGTGTTCTAAGAGTAAATTCCATTCCTTCCTCATTACAAGTCTGTGATACTAATTTCAAAAAAAAAAACAAACAATATATATAAATTATTTATGTATATAACCTGCATAATTTCCGAAATTAATTAATTATTTACCATCTAAACATTCACCATCAATGCCACTCCTTGAATTACTTCGTTCATAATAATCATAACTACCAGTATCAAATATAGCTGGATTTTGTATATCTAATTCACGTGAATCACGATCACTTAATTCACAATTACCCGGTTCACCACGTTCTCGTGATGTGTCCGTATCATATGACAGTGCACTGTCTCTGTAATTAAAACTTCTGCAAATAAAATCTCTTGCATCAACACATTCACGTTGACAGTGCACCAATGATGGTGCCAGTATAATTCGTCGAACATATTGACGTCTTACACGTTGTCGAACACCGATTTGCTTAAAATTATCAGCATCATCACAACGTGAATTAAATGGACGTATAGGACCGTAACCACCGAAACCATCACCTGTTTGACTATTCAAAGAATTATCATAACCATTTAATGATGGACGATGAGGCATTTCATACAATGGATAACCACCACCAACTAATGATGGGCGACCAAAAGTTCTATCATATCCACCCCGTTCATAATCATAATCATATCCTGTCCGATCATATGATGGGTACATCTATAAAATTTAATATAAAATAAAAGTTAAAAATATATTAATTTTACTTTTAATTAAAAAAAAAGGAAAACAAATATTTACAGGATCACGACTACCATATCCGGGCATATATGCTTGATCTCTATCCCTATCACGATCTAAATATGAAAAACGATCATATCCTAAGGAGTAAATATCATAATGTAGGTCTTTCTTATTGAAGTAAATTGTGTAAAATAGCGAGTGGCGTATCTATTACGTGTTTTTTTTTTTTTTTTTTAATTTATTTTGTTGAAAGAGCTTTTTAGGAAGCAGTTTTTTCAACAGTAGATAATAAAATTATTAATGATTTTATATACGAGAATACTCATATAGTTATGCCACAATAGTGATTTTTGAAAAAAAAAAAAAAAACCAAATTTACCTGATCCATTTGGAAAGCGTTCTCTATTACCGTATTTATAAATTAAAATTGGATTTCTTTCATTTCCAACTGGGAATCTATTCTCCGAAACAGGATATCTATTGCCAGCATTATTACCAGCCAATTGATCTCGACTATCTGGATATCTACTATCTGGTCTTAATGGTGATGTAGGATAACCGGGTCTTAATGTATCTGGATATCGATTTTCGGGACCAGATGGTATACGTCGATCAGGTGGATATCTTTCTTCTGATGGTGGATATTTATCAGTTGTTGGATTTCGTATACCATCTGTTGGTCGTCTATCAATCGGATAACTATTGTCCGGTAATCTTGAAGGTTTATCAGAATATCTCGTATCAATCGGAAATTTTGATGACGGTGGATATCTTGAATCAGGATAGATTTCATTGACTCCTCGATCTGGATAATATTCCTTTTCATTTGGATATCTATCTGAATGTAATGGATTTCTATCCATGTATTGAGGTCTATCTCTGTCACTTGGATATCTACTTGGATAGCGACCTCGATCGGCTTCACGATCCATTGGATATCTACTATCTGGGTATAAACTGTCCGATGGATATCTCTTATCGGGCATTTGTCTATCTGGATATCTACTATCCGGTAATCTACCATCCATTGGATATCTGCTGTCCGGTAATCTGCCATCCATTGGATATCTACTATCTGCTGGATATCGATTATCCATTGGATATCGACCATCCATTGGATATCGACCATCCATTGGATATCGACCATCCATTGGATATCTACTGTCCATTGGATATCTACTGTCCATTGGATATCTACCATCCATTGGATATCGACCATCCATTGGATATCTTTCATTCATTGGATATCTACCATCCATTGGCTGTCTGCCATCCATGGGATATCTACCGTCCATAGGAAGTCTGCCGTCCATTGGATATCTACTGTCAATAGGATATTTGCCATCCGTCGGATATCTTTTGTCTGGTAATCTGTTATTATTTGGATATCTACCATCTGTTGGATATCTTTCATCTGGATACATTCTATCTGGATATCTGCCATCTGTAGGTCTTCTATCTGGTCTTCCAGTATAGAGTTCTTCTTCTGGATATTTATTCATATTTGGTTTATTATCCGGTCTATCCATTGGATATCTGTCCATTGGATATCTGTCCATTGGATATTTATCCATTGGATATCTATCCATTGGATATCTATCCATTGGATATCTTTCATTAGGATATCTATCCATTGGATGTCTATTGTCACCAACACGATCTGGATATCGATTACCTAAAAGTGAAATTGTGCATTTACTAAATAATTAGCACGTTATAATGGTGCTATTTTTATACTAATTGAATGGTGATAAAGGTGATATAGGTGTATATATATGGATATTATTATGTCCCGATATATAAGGGATTTTCCACTTTTTTTTTTTGTTAATACACTTACCATTTTCATCGGGTCTATTACCAATTGGATATTTATCATACGGAATTTTCCCATCTGATGGTGGATATCCATTTGGATACCGATCATCAGGAAACTTATCTTTATTTCTATCCCTATCTCTATCATTATCACCTAATTTTTAAGTAATTTCAATAGTGTTTTGTGTTAATATTATGTGTTTTGTTTAGTTAGTTTTATGATAATTATTTTGTGCCTTTAATTTTTTAATAATAATAATATACCTGGATATTGTGGTCTCCAATCAATACCATTATTGCCCATTGTATCTGGTCTATTGTTTGGACGATCACGATCATCTCCGTCACCTCCAACTACATTATCTAAATTTTATTTTTAATTCATAAGATAAATCATATACTATTTTCTATTAACAGAGCAGTAGTAGAGTAGATTATCAAAGACGTACGATTTGTTAATAAGTGTATTAAATTGATTTTACTGAAAAATGTGCTATTTTGAAATTGGTAGTGGATATTATTTATATTTATAAACAATCCCATACATATCATCATAATAATCATCTCAACATTCACTCCGCACGAGAGCATAGGTTATCAACGAACAACCACTGATACCAGTCTCTTTAATAATCATTCTCCGCCAAGTCATGAAAAGACAACAGAGTTCATCAATTTGAACGGTATTCCACAGCTTTCAGGAATTGTGCCCATGATAACATAATCAAATTGTGTAACATTTAGATACACATTATTTCATTTCACCATGGAACTGATTATCAACAATATACACATGGTTGCAGACTTTGGTACACTTTTTCGCTGTTAATAATTATTTGATATTATGTATACACAAATAAAACATTAAAATCAATTTATTGCAGTTATTCTCGTACAGTATCACATCTTTGCCAATGTAGACTGCTCAGTTAATTTGTTTACTTACGCATTAAATTTTCATAATAATCATAATCAGCATCATAAATTATTCGCATACTATCTCTTTGATTATAGCGACTTAAACGACATGTATGAAATCGATCACTATAAACAGCCGATCTACATTGAAAACTTGTTTGTCGCAAGCATTCATCAAGACATTCACTTAATGAGCGTCCAGTAATTTCAGAATGAAATTCACCACCCAATCTTGAATTACGATACCGTTGAAAAGCTGTATCTGGTCGACGCCCACTTGAAAATAAATGTGATGTTACCGAATTATCAGGATATTCAGCACCACGTTCTAAGAAATAGTAATGATTCATGATGTATTCAAAAAGATACTAATAATTTCTGGATTTGGAAAAACAAAAAACCAAAATAACACTTACGATTATCCAAACAAACAAGATCATAAAAATGATGTGTAGGACTTGAACTAATGCTTATATCATCTTTTTGTGATATTGAATCCTCTTCAGATAAAATACATTGTTTAGATTGATCATCAAATTCAACAGATCTACAAAAATATTTTTCAGCTCTTAAACACATTGTTTGACATTCTTCTAATGTCATATTATTGAAAATATCCACTTCAAATGGACCACCAAGACGTTTATTTTCTTCCTTGACATACACTGCTAAACCATCGCAACGTCTTTCAGCTATTTAATATTGAAAATAAGTCGAAAAATTAGCAAGTTGTTACTAAAAAAAATTTATAAAAATCACCATTTAAACATGTATTTTCTAAGTATTCAGAGTTTGGATCATCTTCCAATAGTTCAGGATGTGTACGTCTTGTAAATCTATAAATTAAACGAAAAAAATATTTATTTTGCTTTTTAAAAACACATATAGTCAATAAAAAGTGTAATGATTGTTATACCTGCTCATTGTACAACTTCTTAAATTTGTGTCGAAATTCGCAGAACGACAAACAAATGAGAACTCATTAAGACATTTATCCTCGCAATCTGATCTATTGTTTGCTGTAATCTAAAAAGTATACTATTTTTTTACAACTATTTTTATAACTATTTAAAAAATTACCTCTTTTATATCTGAAACGGGTAGTTTCAATTTTTTCCTGGGGTGTCTCTCGAACACATATCGTCTACTTGGACATTCTCTTTCTGGACGCGGTGCTAGTATTAATTTAATAAAGCAAAGTCAAATATAAATACCGCAGTAGTGAAGTTGGTTTATTAGCCGATATGAGATTGAATAATTGCAGAAAATTTTAAGAGCGGAATAAAATATGTTACTATAGTCTAATATCTATAAACACATCAATCTGGACTCTATAGATTTACGAGAATAAAGATTGTAAGTTTATTAAAGGCATACACGAAAATTTGAAAAGAATACACAATGAAACCTGAATTTCACGGTATGAGCGTAACAGAAACCAAAGTGATCACATAACGATTAGTAAAAGCAGAGAAATGTTCTGATAGAATCGTTAAGAAAGTGACAACAAATATCTGTCGCATTGAGATACATTGATGAAAATGTCTTTAGTTTCGTTAGTAATACAAGGAAGAAAAGAATTAGCAATAACATGTGGAATCGAATAATGAGCATAATATAAATAAACAGTAAAATTAATAACAGAAACGATAAATGAGAGCATAACAAATTCATCAGGGTATGAGATTGATAAAAGTGTATGGTGGGATAACGTAAATTCAACAGGAAAAGGGAACGGACAATAGAAATTGATACATGAACTGCATTAATAGGTCTGAAGTACAAATATTATGATAAGATCGGTTATATTTCTAAAGGTATAATATCATGATTTTAAACTGCTTACAAAACACATTTGACATCAAGTGACAACCGAACGACTAAAATAAAATTCACTTTAAAAAATTTAGCCACTTGTCAGTTTTGTCAAGATATTTTTGAAATAATTAAATATTTATATTCCATAAATAAAATACTTACAACTTAAGCATACTTCGGTAAAATGTACACTATTCGGTACTAACATTAAAATACCAATTCCTTCTGGTTGTGGTTGTTCTCTAGTTAAATAACATGTTGATTCTTCATATTCAGCACTACCACTAAATGAGGCAATTCTACTGCCCGGTTGAAAATCGAAACTAGAACAAGCTCTAACTAAATTATTTGATGCAGTTCTATCACGTAAGCATAAATCTTGACATTTTTCAAGAACTCTAAATGGTGGAGCCGTATCCCGAACGACATCATCATCGAAACCTTGTAATTGTTGATTAGGTAACCGTTCGTATAATACCCTACCTAAACCATTATTGCATGTTGTTTGACCTAAACAAATTATTTTAAAATGATAAAATTCAACATGAAACATTAAATTAATTATTTGTAAATACCGAAAACAACAGCAATTTTAACTAAAAATGTTATTAATAAAATATCTAAAAGTGTTGGCAATAATTTCTGTTTTTTCCGCATTTTATCGTATAGTGTTATATCTAAAACTGAATGATGAAAATGATGATAGGTTTGAATAGTTTTTAATTATGTCATGATCCAAAACCTAGAAAGTATAAATTTAAGATTAATTTAATTAGCATTTTATAGAGCATTTTATTTCGATCTAAATCTAATCAGATCGAGTACATCTGATTGTCTGTTGATTTAACAAACTTGTAAAAATCGACGCCTATAGATTGTTCGTAATTTATTTTTACCTAGTCGACACGACATGCACCATTTTATTAGACCCGATAACACGGTAAGGATTAAAATTTTCGATAAAATCAGTTAGAGAAAAAGCTAAATTAAATAATATAAATGTTAGTCGATCAAATTCTATTCGTCTCCTGTATTAGCATACGAAATTTGAAGTATGAGAAATATTTTAACGATGTTTTCACAAAACTTTGGAAATAGTACTTCTATATTGGTCAAATAAGAATTTGTCAAAAATTCACTAATGGAGAAGTCGGTAGTATTATTTCCAAATTTCAAATTTTATTGATCATTTTATCGTTTTGTCACTTCCATCCAAATATCCAATCAAAAAAAAATATTGTAAATTACTATTTCTGATAATTATTAACGCTGATTCTTCAATGCGTTTTTTGTTCTGCTTTCATCCGTGTATTAGTGCTGCATATTAATAAAGTAGGTATTCTATTATAAAATGAAGTGATATGTGACTACTATTTAGGAGTTTCTACACCTTTCAATGTACTGCTGATTAATTTGATTGTCTATCTGGATGCATCTTGCCAAATAGTAAACTGCTAAAAATTGAATTGTGACGGATTATTAACATAATATGTCATGCATTATGATCAAAATGCAAAGTGCAAATGATAAGAAAAAAAAAACAGAGTCAAGTATAATGTAATTTCTTAGTGTGCTACTTTTAGTCTAAGTCAATTTTCATTACATCATGAACATATAGTGTTTTAATAGATTATTATATGTGATTACGATCGTTGAAATTCCTTTGCTGATATTATTTATTGGATTAATTTTAAAATTTGATTGTGGTATCATCTAGGGTATTCCATCCATCTTTATCTCTACGAGTTGTTACCGACAACTCTATGTCACCGGTCACTCATCACGATATATATATCAGTAATGGCGTGTGATCGTGATTGAAAAGATAGACGAATGGCAAATCTGTAGTGTTGTCAAATTTAAAGTTGTTAAAAATGTTATTAAAATTTTTACACATAATATATATTTATTCGTTGATACTCTAGTTCGTTCTATGGTATTCAATATTAAGTGAAAAAATCTTAATCGCCTCACATTCGGAAGATTAAAGTTGATTATTGCATATAGTCAATTTCGTTGCAGTCAAATCGCCCATTATTAAGTTAAACACAAAAAAGTATTATGCACGTAAAGGCTATATTCGTAGATTAATAAAATATTTACTTGCACTTTAACAAAATATTTATTTTATCTTAATTCTATTGGAAAATACAATACAATTTTATTATACAAAATGTTTTTATTTTCTATTAACTTATACTTCACTAATCGCTTATTTTTAAAATCTCGATGTATATTTTATTAAGCTTTATTTTTAACGAATTTTGTTTGCTCATCATGCCCCTATTTATATAAGCTTTTTGTTTACCCCTTGAACTTTCTCGAAGCTTCCAGTTTATTCAAGCACCTTATACATTTTTCTAGTTGAATGAGTACTAAATTTTCTAAATATAAAACAGTACCGTAATGACACTTGTAACTGTGTATAAATTTATATATATCAATTCAAAGTTGGTAGATTTAAAAACGATTTTCCGTACACAGTTTTTATAAAAACATACTGTATTTGTATTGATTCGAGTCTATTATTATAACATTGGTAGAATGGTGACGAAACAATACCATGATCCAAGATAGACCGAACAAAATATTTCATCACAACTTCCCGAAACCCAACATTATATACCCTTGAGATGTGTTGTGTAATCAATGTTAGTATTAAATGAAAATTTTCGAATCAAACCACAACACTCTCAGGTCACGAACGTAAAACTTTATCTATAGATATTGATGTAGCAAAAAATTTGATATAAGTGTTGAAACCATGGTGGGTTTGAGTTGCAATTGCAACTGTACGAGTATGTTAATAGTATGTATTCAATATATACAATATCGAAATTCTTGAAATTATAAAACTTGGTGGAAATAATTTTATTAGATTGATCTATAGATATGTTGAAATCATAAAAAGTGTATACCGCGTACCGCATATAGAGCTTAATTATGTATTGTATAGATTACATTAATTAGTCAATAAAATCGACATGCAATACTTGTAAAAGTGTTTTTGACCTCAATTATATGATGATTTGTTATATATGGTACGTATTTATTATGTATAGTTCAAATACACCAAACCCCCTTGTAAATTGATGATTTGAAATATGTTTACATGTTGGTTTTTTATTTAATTTTTTAAATAATAAAAATTCTCTGAAAAATTCAGAATCCATGACTAAATCAGTAAATCCAATCAGCGGAAGTGAGTTCCGGCCTTTTGTCAAATACAAATAATTATTTTGATATGCGATGAGTCTGAATGCAAATTGTGAAATATATTAGATTACACTACATATTTTTATGGAGTTTCAAATAAAGCCTATATGTGTGAATCAATTTTAAGATAAATTATTAATTGAAGGCTACAACTGTTAGAGTTATATTATTATATTACCATTATAATTTTCAATAATTTTTTCATGGATAATTTTCAGTCATTGACATTACATTTATCTATTGCAAATATTTTGTCAATACATTTTGTTTCAATTGTTGGCGATATATTTAATTGTTCATATCGATCTCCTGCCAATTGAATTTTAATAATGTAATTTTCATTTCATTGAAATTCCTAACGCATGATGAGCACATTTAAATGGTTTTTCATTTTCACTTCGAAACTTTCGATTTGCAATTATTTTACCAAAATGTTATGTATAGAAATATGCATAGTGATGAATCTAACATATAGATTCAAGTGGTTCAATTGAATCGAACGCATGCAGATTCTATTTGAGGGATGCAAAAATTGTAAATTAATCATTTAAAAAAATGTCCATAAATTAATCTATGAATTGCATTTTGCATGTGCTCAAAAAATTACAATATCAATGTTGAATTAGGTGTGTTTCTTGAAAAAAAATTGCATGTATGTTATTTTTGGTCAGCACTTAAGTTAAGCTAGAGAAATTGCCATTAATTTAGAAATAACATGTGCACTTATTGATCATGTTCTGCAACTAGAATACTGCGCCAAAAAAAAGAATTTTTCGTTGGTGAAATAGATTAATACACCAAGTCTGCAAACAAGACCAATCCATAATTTTCACGACGATTTCACGCCATACAATTATTGTAATCATATTTCAAGTAGGATACCGCTGGGATGAGCAAGCTCAAGATGTTTGTCGACCATTCCATTCACTAATTTTTGCTGTAAGTCATGAAATTCTGAATAAAGGGATGCATAAAATAATAAAGAATTACGGTTAGAACTTAAGATTAAATATAGGCATAAGCGAACAAGGAAGTTTTAAATTTTATTTCAAAATCGAATTTAAAATCTATTTTATTAAAATGCAGAAATTGTTAATTTTCACAGTAAATGAAGAACGAAGTTTTTCAAGATTTTAAATAATTAATAATTATTTTACTCAACAATGTTTCAGAATAGACTTTTTGATTTAATGGCAATGAAGCATGATAAAGACATCATAATCTGCAGAATATGTAGTAGGTATTAGTACGTATTTTACCGTTTACAGCATGTCTCTATATCCATCCGTTTCCTAGATATTTGCAATTTAAATAAAATTGACCTTCTACAGATTATGATATCCTGATACAAATCCAAAAAAGCTATAAAATGTACCAACATTTTTCATCAGATACAAAAATTGCCATCCGTTTACGAGACATTACAATTTTTATTTGGATACATATTGATGTAGTAAATATCTCGGAAACGGTTAGAGATAGAGTTTTCATGTCTGAGGATGAAATATGTAGCAAGTCGTTGCGCATCTTTTGCATGCTAAAATATCAGTAATATCACGCTTTTTTTTCGTTTTTTAAGCTATGTGTTGTAGCTAAATATTTTGCATAATATGCATAATATGTGGTAGGCATTAGTACGTATTATACCGTTTACAGCATGTCTCTATATACATCCGTTTCCTAGATATTTGCAATTTAAATAAAATTGACCTTCTACTGATTATGATGTCCTGATACAAATAAATCTCATTAACTCATTCATGAACTCAAAATTTAATTGTTCAAATAACGAAATAGTAGTAAAAAGTAATATTAAAATTTAATGAAACACAACATATTTTGAAGTAATACTGTTCTATAATTGTATTTTTTAAATTAATATATAAGTGAGTTACGTTCCTACGTCAGTTTACTTTATTTGAATTGTATATGCACGTAACACTTAACTGCAGGCACACTTTTACATAGAATGTTGTTAAAAACTTATTACAATTTAAAGGAATCGCGCTAATAGGGTATCATTTTTTCAACCACAATAATTGACAGTGTGAATTGCATGAATTTTAAAGATTTGCACATAAATAAATTATTTAATTGTGTACATATGCATGTACGTGAAAAACTGTACTAAAGTCTGATTTTATTGTAGCATTGATATGTAAATGACAATTTTTGAGCCACTATATACTAGATTCGGATAATTATAATTAATTCTAATTTTTATTATCCAATTAATTCTCAAATGAAGTTGCTGAATTTGAATCTGATGTTATGTTACATTTACATTCATGTAGAAAATGGTAAATTAACTTCGATATGTTACCCTTAAAACCCATAGTATATCTACAGATAATGATGGTTAAGAAGGAAACTTCTTTTTTTTTTTTTTAATGTCTTGGGATTGAAAATTGGAAACGTACACCCGCTGTAATCAACTGTTTATAACAGATGCAGGAGCATAAAGTCAATGACAGATTGCGTGATGAACACTACTGTAATGTCTAATTTTGCTCAATTTTAGAAATAGGTGCAATCCTACAGTATTTAATACAATTAATACATTTTTCTCAGGTTACATCATCAAATTTGAATAATTTAATACAATATATAAATTATTAGTAATTGATTAAATATTTGCTGCACTCATCTACTTTCTATTTTTACAAATTAAATACATTCTTATCAATGCAAAGTTTTTTAATTCGCTATTATGTAATAAAATATAATTTCTTGATTATTTTTTTCAATATCCGCGGTTTAAAGAAAAATCTATACTTGGTGCCCATTTAGGGCTTTAATGTGCCAGATAAAGTCATAGATAGATATATCTAATAGATAATTTTTTTTTTTCGCGGCTTTTATCTTTCAGTTAAATCCCATTATGTGATATACATTTATTCGGTACTTTAAGTTCCAGTTAGTATGCTATGTTTAACATTAAAACCTTTCTTTTGTAAATATTGTACTGTTGACATGATATTTTTTTTTAATCATTATTTAATTCAGGATGAATTAGAGCAATTTAATTCACAAGATATTAAATTATCGTTTAAAATATATCGGTTGCGAGTGAAGTGATCATTTTCGTCAATGGGATAAAATGGATTTTATTCGTAGATTTCTTTTATTGAAATCAACTGTTGTGCTTCTGTTGAAATTTAAAAGAATTATAAGTTTTATTATCTACTAAGCTTTTTAATTTTATTCAAATATAATAGTTAACTATAAATTCTAAAATTCATAAAATATAAATAAAAAATTTCTTATTGAAAATTGAAAAATATGTAATGTATTATAGTATCTGCAAAAATATCTTCAAATTTTCCAAATTTTAGTAATATTTTTTAGGCTTAATCGTCATTTTCTGCATCTATCTGCCAGTTAATTATCAATGACTTATTTTAATATTGAAATATATGAATTATTTATATGATAGATAAATTTATACATTTGGCATATAAATATTATTCTCTAGATTGTTAACTGTCAGTTCATCTCTATATATATATATATTGAAAGACTGGGCCTAGAAATTAAAAACAAAACCCATTCACGACTCAAGTCACAATATTGCAATAATGCAATCAGCTCTATCATTATCTTAACCTTGCACAACACATGGGTTCATATGACTGTAATACTATGTGACTTTGCCTCCTTTATAATATTCATGTAACATCAAATAAAAACTGGAATTTACCAACTAGAAAATACAAGATCAATTACTATCATTCACAAGGTAAAGATGGGTTGACTAACCTCGATTATAGTCACCCACTTTATTTATCACAATCTTAACATTATAGATACTATATACATTATTATCGTCATGATAATATATGATGTCGCATGAAGATTTATTGAAAACTCGATCAATATTACTCTAAATTTGTTATCACTAGAGAAGGTAATGGGTATTGTATTACATTTACTCTCAAAAATTTAACCTTTATCTTCATAAGTAAATTTTATCATTATATTCAAAAATTATGAACAGAACTATATATATACTTTAGCAAAGAATAAATAAGTGTAGTAAATTCATTGTATCAAAATATGTATTTTATAGACACTAGAATTTGTCATAATATTAATACATAGTGTAATTCTAAGAAAAATAGGTACATCTTATACACAAATAATATGCACTGTTTAAAAGCGAATACTTTAACATTTTAAAAACTGCAATAATTATAGTATTGTATATGGTTGTTCAACATTTAACCTGCAAGAATTTTAGTATTACAGAATTTGTATAACCGTTACGTAATAGAAGTTCTATAAAATATAATATACTCTGCTTATTAATTGATATTACAATAAATTTATGAATTTTTAAATAAAACCAATTAATTGGACTTATTATAAAATCGAATAATAATTAAATACAATTTATTTATGTATTAAATAATTTAGAAAACATAATTATTTATATATTCGGCGAATTCGGTAAATATGTTTTATAATTTTGGACAAAAATGGTTCAAAAACAAATATATTAGGCAACAAAATTAACAGAGTAACCTCTACCAAAGACTCCCTTTTTTTTTGGTGAAAAAAGCTTCTTTTCTTGTGTAGAAATACAGATTACTTTAATGATTATAATTACAATGATGTTTTACGATCTGCAATAAATAGATTTTATTGAGAAATGCATAAATTAAATTATTCTTTCAAATTTAAAAAAAACTTATTTACATATTAAATCTATTAACGCAGCAACCTAAATTATCAAAAATACACCATTTTACTAACTACAATAAATTGATTTTAATGATAAATGCAGGATATTATATCAAATGCAATTATAGTCAATTTGTCACATTGAACTTATTGTCAGCATCTGCTACTTATAAAAATATGTACTAAATTCTGCAAGAATGATTTTATTGCAGACTTTAGAACAGTTATATAATATTATAATTTTCAAGTAAAAATCACGAATTAGAATTCTCGATTTGCAGTTGTTATTATTATTATGATTTTACATAATTATATACGAATCGTCCCTCACCCTATATATATTTAGTACTAACATAAAATTTGAAGTAATGTATGTTTTGCGATCAGTTTGACAATGGCCACTAATGACTAAATGATCTTTTATATAACTAAGTCTCATTCAACTACAATACCATTTTTATGCAAATGCTTATACTGATTTTAGTGGCATGGCGAACCAGAACGTAATTCGCTAAAATATTAAACTGTTATTTATTATTTCTTGTATGATCTTCGATAATACAATATAATTTTTTTCTTTTTTTTTTGAATGACATATTAGAATATTCATGGAATGTATTATTACATATATTCCCATTATTTTACTTAAATGCTATAATTTGATAAGATTGGAATAATGGCAATCGGCATAAAATCAGTATGAATTGAATTTTAACCCCGTTTCAGTAATCTATTGATTGCAGTTCTCTGATATTCAAGGAAAGCGAGACAATGAAAATCGCACCAAACTTGTACAATTTCTGTGTATATATATATGAATTTATAGAGATAAGTGATGAACTAAACAGTATTAAATATCTCATATAACTCTAATTAAAATTTATCGACGGGAAATATGGGATCAATCATAATTATCCAATTATACATTTGAATACTTCAGTAGAATGATCCATTATAATATCCATAATTACTACTTGCCCATGCTATCTGCCACATGCGGGTGCATCAGACATTACTGCGATTTAAAATTGTTATTATGCATGTGATATCAAATACCAAAATACCAAACTAAAACAAAATTATTGATTAATAAATTGAGAATTCTGAAAGTATAGAATCGATATTGTATCAATACATCCGAATAATTCTGTAGAATAGTTAATAGATGATATCCAAGTTTTGTATATAGTTTATTAATAAAATATTTTTGATCTAGTCGAAAAACAAGACATATACCCTGTTTTAACAACAATAGCACACCAGAAATAGACATGATCTAATTAACGGTGACATCACGTATGCATTTATAGGTGGCTATAGTTTTCTATATGTTAATCGAATCTCCATTCGACATTTGTATGATAACGTGTATATCTTTGACAAAAGTTATCATTTGATTTCATCATAGTACGTTGGTCTCACCAAATTATACCACAGCTTAAACATCATACTTGTCGAATGGGGTTATTGAGTTTATTTGTATCATTTTTATTCTAAGTATATTTAAATAAAGCGTACCCGTTACATAACATCGTGTACATGACGAGTTTGATAATAGTTACCACATATAAGGTATTTTCTGCACATAGATATTATAGTCTTGGCTCCGATGAACGTAGACGTTCTGTATTGAAGTTGAGAAGGAGAGATTATTTGTTCCTCTTATGGTAAATAAACATATTATAATACAATAAATTATAAACGCAAAAATTTCACAAATCATTAAGTTATTAGATGATAGCTCTAATAATTTTTGAATAATTCTTTACTGTGTCTTATGTAACCTTCTATGTAATTTGAAATCACTTAGACTAGATGCAAGAAATGAACCATTAATAGTATTGCAAACAGTTAGTAATGTAGAAATTGAAGATATGTTGAACTATAGTATTTAATTATAAATTTTCATAAGATTAATTATAGTAATCAATGTTGTGTTTATATTGTATTATTTTTTATGTGGGAAAAACAAAAGACTTTCAGCGACGAACCTTAAAAAGTGAAATAAACAAAATTATTTTACTTTTGATTTTTCTAATTAATCTACATATATTTTAAGGGTTAGCTAAAGTAAAGAAATTGATGCTTATGTGTAAGGTGAATTATTTACTCCATTATATTCCATTTAATTCTAAATACATCAAAATATTCGTAAATTATTTGACTTTTAGTCCTGTTTGAAAATATCAATATTTATTTATTTTTCGATCACACACCATAAATTTGACTGTGATACTGTGATCGTGTTTCTATACAGTGATACCGCGATAAATATTAGTTAATCAATCTCAAGATGTTAGTCACCCACCCCCATTCAACACCATGTTTAATATTCGACTCAACAAATATAATATTCTCATTTTCCTTTGAAATAGTTTGTTTAACAAGAAGTAAGATATTAATTAAATTTTGGAAATTTTCATTAGCTAAAAAGACATATTCTAATCTAACCTTTTATCTGGAATATATCGCCTGGAAAAATAATCCTTTTAAAATTATTTTCGTTCCAATTTTTTTTTTAATTCTTAGTTTCTATATATATATATATATATAATTGTTAATGTTCACTAAATTTTCTATTTAATATTATCCTACTTATTCTTCCTTTTTATAAATAATTTTTACACTAAAATACGAACGACCATAAAATAATATATCACTTTAATCACTAAAAAACAAAATTATTTCTAAGTCTAATGTAAATAAGAATGTAATGGGAAAAAATCAAATATTCCGTACAATTGTAATCTGTGACCGTTCACTACAAAATCTCACTAAAAACTGATTTTTAAAATATACAGCATTTGCTATTTTAGATAAAAAAAATTTGTGATGAACCAAAGTTGTCTCCTATTATTAGCATATATAATGGTAAATAATGCGTTACAATAATTAATTTAGTATCACCACCGTGGACAAATTAAAAATAATATACAAGTACATACACAAAAGAATATTTGCATTCATATATAATATGGTAAATTGAGGATCAGTGCGTGGTTAAAGCCATAGAACAGATGGATAAAAAAAGAATGATCAAAATTAAATCATTGTAGATTATATATGTAAATGTTTATATCAGTGATCATTTGCGGGCAGTTATGTTTGACAGACTGTAGCACTTAACAGAGCTATTAAAATTTGATATGCGATTAGCATATAGTCATCAAATCAGCAGTACTATCAATCGTGCTAGGCACACCATTTTATAAGTCATGGATTTATCAATCCTTATTGTGGTTATTCATGCAACAGAAACAGATTAAATATCTGTACAATTTGAAATTATTATCTACAGACTGACTGTTACTATAATATGATGCGATGATTAGACTAAATTACTCTTCTAATAGCCTTCAAATCAGGTATTTTGGAATTGTAGAAGTAAAAGACGTATAGAACCAATATATTAGCAATATATTTCTAACGCATCTTATCGTATTCATAATATGTAAAATTGTTAGTTTTGATTAATGTTGCATCGTTTTCAATACAAATACGTCAGATTTTATTTAAAAGATGTTCATCATCATATTAATTTTTAGTTTACGGTACAACTTGGGATTTCGTTATTCGAATCCACTCCACCAATTTGATGTTTCATATATACGAAAATAGACACTAAAATATTCGAAAATAATATGAAAATAACTAATTTCGAATTAATTGTCGACTACTTAATGTATTTGATCTTTATTTAATATAAGTGGATAGTCATCGTAATACAACAGATTTTTGCCACAAACCAAGAATTTCGCCCTCCACATGCCATTTGAATTTCAATTTTAAGTTTGTAATGTTGATAAAAGGTGCTACTACTAATTTCCATATTTATGTGTGTAGTTTGGAATATTCTATAATAAAATCATAGATATTGTGAACATTTCTTTGATCTATTTTGCCGTGCTCCAACAAATCTTCAGATATTTTAAAGAATTTATGTCTAACTCAATGGAGGTATGTCTGCTTTACAGGATTGACCTCATACGTAAAATATATAAAATTTATACTCGGAAACGCATACAAGAAAGTCTTTGTACATTCAAAATATTATTTGTCGCACCTTAAAATGCACCAATCGTTTCTGAATGTTTGTACTTACATCACTTATTTTTTATCATATTGCACATACTAAATACAATATTGCCATCCTGTTACAAGTTTTATTTATACTGTGCTGAATTCAAATTTTTAGTTTTTATTAATAACCTCCTCACCTCACATTAAAAACGTTTCATCCAAGGTATTCTGGAATATGTCGAAAAATTCTGCTAATTTCATACTATAGAAAATTGTTGAAAAAAATATTTTACTGCTAATACAATATGTATATAAAACATACATAAGACCCTCTAATGGGTCATAAGTCAAACTACTTTTAACTACATCGACAAAATTTTTAAAAAATTAGCTAGGGCCACATCTAGAGAACTGCACCGTATTCTACAGATTTGATAGCTAGTTAATGAAGAAGCAATTCATACTTTAATTAGTGTAATTTTGATATGACAATTACTAATTTATGAGCAATGCTTCATAGTGATAGCAACAATATTTTCTTTGTTTTTCTGATCATTAGGATCATCATGGTTGGTTGGTTAGCAGTGGCGGATCCGACTAAAGTTTCGAAGGATCTTAATTAGCACATAGGTGCCTGTTTGATACCACATACTCGAGGAAACCCGGTTGATTATGGCAGATAGGCACACTAAATCCATCTAGTGGCGTTTAGAAAAACCACCAGATCTATAGGTCTTTTAGTTGCAATTTCAAATAGATTTGGTAGTATATACCTATATATGTGCTGGGCATTTTCATAAAAGGTGCTCTGTAGTTTCCCTTTCGTATAAATAAACTGCTGAGAATTTCGAATATATAACAAAAACTTATGAAAAGAGACAGCCATTACTATCGGACCAACTTCATAAATAACATCATGGGATTTGGTCGATCAGATAAATAGTAAACACTTAGTAGAGTTCTGGAGTGGTCTTGTTTTAGATGTTATAAACCAATTTTTTAAATGTTTGTAAAATATATTTATCATACATTTTTTCAATTACACGTACTAAAATGTAGATTGTTTTTTTTTTTTTTTATCCCAATCTTTGCTAGAAATATTTTGTTTAAAACGGAAGCTCTTTTGTTTTGATTTTCCGGAAATTTTAAATCGAAAAAAAATCTGTTTAAATAATCATGGGTCGATGATTTTTATAAATTGTGTGTGAAATATTCTAAATTTTATTAATTTACTGAACATAAAATCCAATTTGATCGGTCGTCCAAGTAAAATTAAAATTGGATTTTAGTTGTAAAGCTAACTACGTATATGTAATGGGAAATTGTTTAAATTGCGTTACTGATGAGTCGCATATAGGTACATACTCGTACACATACCAGAGTCCGTGGTATTTATGAATAAATTATACTATTTAGTTAGTTTTTTTTGGATTAGTTGCTTCTTTTTTTGTTGTGAAAAAAGAAAATTGAAGGTTCAATTGGAATAAAATAGCAAAAAACTAGTCATATTATGAAACCTACCTTTATGTAACGGAATTTTTGATTTTATTGTATATTGTCTAAATAAGTGCCAATAATGAATGGCCTAATAAAAGGTACGAAATATAATTCGGAAATGTTCAATCAATTTGTTGTGTTACTCACAATTATGAAATTCTTCGAACCTGGGAATTTTTTTTTTTTTTTTTTGGTGAAAATAGAGAAAAAATAGTCTGAATCATAGAAATGAAAGTTAAGGTAAAACGATCACCTCTTTACAGCATTTTATGTACTACTCGTATTTATCACATTGGTAATTCTGAAATCATTTTTTTGTTGAAAATGGAAACATTTTAAAGGAATTTGGGCAAGTACTTATAGCACTTGAGTTTCAGTGAGTGTTCAGAGTGTAATATTTATTTACGGTTTATCATCATCATTTTGAAATTTACTATACGTGGGAGCATATTGCGTCGACAGAAAAAAGTCATTGTCTTCAATTACACTGCGTATTCCAATCAAGTATGCAGAGGGTTTTGTTCCAATGCGTAAATTTTCAATACCGGGTTTCGGGATTGTAAATTTTAGAATTTCGGGAAATCTCGGGGTTTGAGATTTTTCTTAAAGGCTTTTTATATTTTCATTCATTTTAGTAGGACCTAGGAACGAAATTCCAAGGGTCTATTGTATTTGATTCCGTTCATGTAACGCCAAGAAATAAACTTCTCAGAAAAAAAAAAATTACTCAGAAGTGCTTATAATTGAAAAAAAAGTTGATTTAAGCATGTCCGTCCGACCGTCCGTCCGTGCGCACGATAACTTGCGAATGCGTCGAGATATCGGTATGAAATTTTTGATTTTTGATTTTTGAGGCTAAGTTCGAAGATGAGAAAAATTGGAGTACTCCTTCAAGTACCTCCCATACAAACTTTTACTCC
>JANSTX010057621.1:0-24452 GCA_027564355.1 Penthetria funebris
GTTGATTGAAGTGTTGCTTCCACCTATTGTTTACTTCTCTGTCAGCAATCAAAACATTTCCACTCTCATCCTTTATGAATTGAATATAATGTATGCCCTTGCCTGCAGCATTTATTTGTGCAGCACCTCGTTTTGATTGCCAGACTCAAGACGCTCATATAGATGATTTGTGGCTCTGGATTTGGCAATAGCTACCGCCCTTCGTGCTTCTCGTTTTGCTATTTTATACATTTCAAAATCACTGTAGCCACTATTATTCATACTCATCGTAAATTGTTACAGGGAGAACATATGACTGATGGCAAAACCACATAATGAATATTGATTCGGCGATGACATGCCGCCTCGAAAACGAATGATACGCAAATATACAATATAATTCATAGAGTTGCCATTTTATTGTCCGGTAGCAACAATCGTTAATCTTGAAAAATGTATCAGATCTCGCGTATATGAAACAGGTGATGAATATCATCATATTCTTGTCAAAAACTCCAAAATCAAGAACACAGATTTATGAATACAAAAAGTATGCGTAGTAAAGAGTATAAATAAAAAGTTTACTGTGTAGTTTCAATTTCTATATATAAATCAGTAGAGCATAAAACAACTGTGGAATTTTATTATTTGGTGATTAATTGTAATGATTCATTATCATTAACCATAATTTTGTCATTACCCATAATTTTAGAATGAAAAACAAAAATCTATTGAAGAAAACTGCATTGTTTCTTGGGAAATGCTAAATCAATTTCGAAAATTTTATAATAACAATTTTCATCGTCAGCAGCTCTATCTATAACGGCACATAAAGTTTGTTTTCACAATTTATAATAATAGAAGTTGACTTAAATAAATTTTTAAGAAAGAATAAAGAAAAAACAAACTAAACGACTAATAATAATAATTGTTTATACATCATCATACTCGTATATATACATAATATATTAGTCATATTATTTGTACAGAGAGATTATATATTGTTGCTTCCGAATAAAATCTATTTCCAGAAACTTCTAGTATAAACATTGAAAGGAGTGTATGCGCCATTTGACACTATGTGTGACATGGGTGTTTATAATTATTGACGACCAAGTGTATGTTTTTTCTGGGCTATTTTTAACGAAAATTTAATGTATACAAAAATGCTTATAGTTGTTTGTCTTTTCGAATATCGGAGTCGAGACTATATAATCCTCCACAAGATCTAAACGTATATATATGCATATACGAAAATATTCATATATACATTACTCGTATTACGACAAGTTAAATAACATAATATTAGATTTTCTTTTTTTTTTTTTTAAATGTATACTCGTACATTAAGCAATGAAATGAAAAACTAAATTTCATATTTTCCAATTAATGTACAGAGAATTTAAAATATAAAAGTTATGAAACGATTAAAACATTCCTTAACATAACGACTAGATTACAGAGATTAAGTCAATTTTTTTGAAACAAATCTGATTAAGTATCAAACTCTGTAAACGATATAAAATCAAGACTAATATGGAGAAATACTTCGCCTATGTGTAACCTATATGGTAACCTCAATCAAAATTTCGAATCCATAAAATCAGTTTGAGGTTATGTTAACCAATACAGCAATTTCCTTATTACAGCCACAATGTATACATAAACGGTTACCTTCTCCGCTGATTTACAAATTAATAAAATTTAAAAGTTGTATGTCAACAGAATTAAGGTCCTGAGTACAAACTTTCGAAATTACGTTAATTTTTAATCACCTAACAATACTCTGTTTAGATTAAATTAAATTTAGCATCTCAACTTGTATTTGATAATTCACATACACGAAAGTATTCAAAAGTATATGTACAAAATTAGTGCAACCCTAGCCATGAACCCATAAATTTTGAATGTGTATCTTAAGTAGCAGAGAAGCAAATTTATTAAAGTGCAGAAAATTTATAATAAAATTACCGTTATTTCATTATCGATGACTGATTTGAATACTGCAAAAAAAATACGAGAACATACAATGCTACAGAAAATGTGGAAAACCCCTATTATTATTGTCATGATATACATCAAGGATAACACACTTGTAACTACTGAAGGAGATATATTAGTGATTAAAGCTGAGACTTTTAAGTTAATGCGATAAACTCAAATATCCAATACGAGGATTGCAAACTGTATATAAGCAATTAAGGATAAGTGCCTGAAGACGGGAAGTATTTTCTCAATTAAACTTTTAGACAACTCTGTGTTACATCTAGCTTCCAATGAACTGACTGTAGAGCGTAGGCGTTTTGTTTATTTATCTAAATATTGCGAGTGTACAAAAAATATACAAAATTCAGATTTAATATGTATAAAAGCAAAGTTACATTTTCCTTTATAAATACCAGGAAAATAGACGTGTATTGGGAAGGGAATCAACTATTTGGAATAAATATATTTTTCTTGATACAGATCAAGTGGTCTTCAAACAATAAGTGTTAAGAATATAAATTTAAAAAGTGTGAGCAGTAAATAGTATGAAAATTAATCATTTTCAAAATTGTAAAAATAAAAAGTATGTTGTGTATTGAAAGTGCAATTTAAAAGTATGCGAGCTACATACCACTTAAATGACTAGAAAAAGAGGTTGGTAAACGTTTAAGCGTCGAATATTTTGCAGCGTAATTTACTGGCATATCTATGTCGTCTAGTCGTCCAAAAACAATGTGGCGAAGAATCGTCAGATAACGATGAACAATGTCAGTTGTTTGTTGACATATACCTAAATTTTCTTATTTGTGTCTTAATTTTAGAACCTCATACATTTAAAAAAAACGCAATTAGGCTGAAAGTGACATTTTTAAATAAATTCTTTAAAAATGCGTTTCCCAACTTTGAACCTTGAAATTTTATTGAAATTAAAAAACAAAAAATATTTTCATTATCAAATTTAATATATTCATTGTTGTACTGTGGACAATTTTAATTATTCAAATAAATTACATTGCAGCAATCTTTTGTGAAAAATTATGTCTTTGAGATAATTAAATAATAATAAGGAAAACAGGATAATTAAATTAAGAACATTCGTACCTTCGTAATTTAATTTACTGGCCTTTAGTTAATTATTTTTAAAAGTTTTTTTTTTTCAGCATTTCTGTAGAGACGAACAACAAAAACAGTCAATCAAATCGACAGAGAAGACAAAACTATAAAATATACAGGAAATAAACTAATTAAAGTGGACATAAAATATGAATTATTGCGACAAATTATATACCTTGTAGTACGAGGGCATAAAAAACGTCTAGTATTAATATTTTATATATTATTGACATATAGAAAATATTTTCTTTTCCCTATCTCCGTGTTATCCAATTGGATGGACGATGGAGTCTCTTCTTTTAGTGCAACTTTTTAAAAAATCAAAGAGCAATAAAAAATTTTTTTGTAAATTTTCATTAATTATAATTAGGATTATTAAAAGTGCGGCAATAACAAATTTTATGGATTAGAAGCTATATTATTATAGTATTTATGGATAATAACTCAACCTCTAATATAAAAAAGCCATTATGATTGTCCTATGTATAGTTCGTTATTGAAATGCAGCTGAAAGATGTTCCGTTTTCTTTTTCATGGTGTTTTTGTTTGCAATTCATAAAATGATGCAATTATAGCATATTCATTAAATGGGCTCTCTAGCTCGTTTTGTTCAAGTCTCAGTGTAAAAACATAGATGAAGAAGAAACCATTTAGTTTTCCCTTACGTATACTTAATGGGAATCAACAATTCAAAGTTGAAAAAAAAAACTTAATTAATATTTCAAGTTTTCTGAATGTATACAAATATTGATTTTAAGACTTTCTTTTTTGTTTTTGTTTTTTGTTCTTTATCCAGACTTCTCCAGATTTATACTTTCATTAAAAATGTATATGGAAAAGAGAAAAAATTTCAATATTAATTAAGATATTAAAATTACGAATTTAATGCAGCCGGTTTATTATAATTTATGCAATTGCATTTAATTATTGAAATATTATTAGATATATTTGTATCTTGTCCATCGTGTATTTATCAAATGAAATGCATAAAATATTAATTTATTAAAATTAATAATGATTTGTGTTGGTAAATTAAATTTAACGTTGAATTTTCTCACCACTCCCAGCGTAGTGCATCTCACACCGGTTTTTCAATATATGGCCAACGCATAATTAATTAATTATAATAGCATTCTTGTTATATTAGTACTTGATCATTTTATTATTGATCATAATTTGTTTGATTTCAATTTAAATAAAGTCGTTAAAATCAATTATAGTTAATTATGTTATTAATTATTGATAATTTTCATAATACGAAGCATTTGGTTAATGGCCGATTCGATATGAGATCGCTTTTTCACAAAAGAGGAATCGTTTGTTTTCCTGCCTTAAGTTAGTTTTATTATACCCTTTTAGTCATAGTCAGCAACATATTAAGATTGTATTTTTTGTTCCTGTCTCAGTCACCATATTACTATACACCTATATATTAGAATCTAACTATAACACTGTAAACATTCAATGCAATACATCAGGTTGCAATCTTAAGTTAGAATCCAAATAACAATTATGAGTACATTCATGAAAAGTTACACGAATTTCTCTTAGCCCAATGACATCAATTTGCATCACGACACCTAAAGAGCGGTAAGGCAGCCAAGGTCAATAACATATAGCATCCGAAATGTTGAAAGTGGACTTGAATGCCATTGCATCAATATTGGATCCTATTATTATGAAGTTGTTGATATGCAAATTTTGTGGACACAAGGTTTGAGTGTGTATGAGCAGACATACTTGTTATCTCAAACTGGCTTAGACTAGAAAATGATATTGAAATGACTTGTGAAATACACAGCTCATAAGTCGATCTGAAAATCAATATTTCCTAACAAAAAACTAATGTACGTCTATGGGATGTTCACTTGCGGTCACTGGCGAAATAATAGTTGAAGTAACTAAACGACTTGCAATATTTAGGAAGTTATGTGATAGAAAACAAGACACGATAGGAATCTAGCGTCTGTAGCACGGGATGGAGTAAAGTGAAAGTATTGGTCAGAGATTGTGAACAATGGCGTTTGTTCGTTCACACCCAATGCTCCCGAATGAATATATCAGTATTTTAAATTCAAGACATATATCATTGTGTACGTTATTTATTGAATATTTCTAGTAGCAAAATAGATAATCATAAAATAGTGAGATACTGTTGATATCGTAAAGCTCTAAGTGGTTTATTGATGCAAATTTGATGAACTCTATATGTACTAGTTAATATCTCGTAAGCATGCAATATAACTCAATTCAAAGTGATAATTAGAAAAGTATACAACGAAGTCAGATATGTCAGACAATGCTGCAAACAACTGATTGCAAGTAGGTTCTCAGGAAACTATTATATTTATCGAATTTCTATAGATTCCCAGGGCCAGAAGTATGAACAACAAAGAAAAAGTGAAGTAATTATAGAAAAAAGATTTACTCGTCCTGTCTTATTGTTACAGTTACATTGAGCACATTTTGCGTGATTAACAAAACTATTATTTAAATTGAATTAAGGCTGAGAGAAGTCACAAACAACAATCATTTGCGAGTAATAATTTTTATTTTTAGTGTATTCTATCCGTACTTTAAAGTATTTATTGTTCAAATTTCATGATTAATAATATTACAAATTGTTTGTATATAGTGCCCCTGGCAATCATTGTTTTTTGTATTTATAAATGCCACACTTATCTTAAATTAGATGGTCTGTTTTAAAGCGTAGGCGTTGTCCATAACAATGGTCTTTCATCTTCATTCATATTTGATGCACTCACTATAAAAAATATTTTTGTAAACCACAACAATATTATCTTTCTTTTTATTAAAATAAATAAGTTTTTTTTTTACATTTCCTTTTCCCATCTTACTATTATTAACATAATGATAATCAATTCATTCGACAAAATGCCGAGATGGAAAAAAAATATTGATTATTTGAATGGATTGCAAAGGTGTGTTTCAATTGAAAATATCTATTATGGAATGAATATTGGTATTTACCATCATCATGACATTTTTGAATAAAATTAAATAAAAGGGATGGATTGATGGATAAACACTGGATTTGCATGGAATAGAATTTATCAACCTTTAGGCAATTTGCACATTTTAAAATCATAAAAAAATAATCAATTCATTACTTAAATTAAGACAGAATGCGATAAGATTGGATAAATAACATGGAAAGTATAATGCGCGTGCTTGATCAATATTTGTACAGAAAATTATTTGTATTCATGCGTGGATGCCTAATGTTTCTTTTAAAGTTTCCTCGATAAAGGTTCAACTCTTTGGTGTAAATTTTACACCTTCTCTTAATTAATTTCTCGTATTATACAGAACTTTTTTCTAAAAAAGAAAAAAAAACATATTACTAGAAAATATAATACATTTCAGGAAATTTGATCGTTTTTAGGTAATGTAATTTTGTTGGAAAAGTTATGACATAAATATATTACTTCATTTTGGTCGTTTAATATGTTCTCGTGAAATTTAAAATGTTTTTCTTTTAATAATATCAATTAGAAGGTGACAAGTTTTTTGATTGACACATTGTCAGTTGGAAGAAAAACAAAAAAATGGTTTAGAAAAGATTTTTAGTTATTTAAAATATCATCATATAGTGACAATTATTTACGTGGCATTTAAAATAGACGCAAATTGAATTATTTTTAACACAATTTCAGTATTAATGATATTTTAAGATGTTCAACCACAAAATAATCATATTTTTAATTGATTTTAATGATTTGACCAAAGAATGAATAAGATGTATACTATAGTGTTATAATATACCAATTGAGCAAGTCATGAGCTTCCGTTGCTTGGATGCAGAAACAAGCAGCTATCCAGTTGTTACTCCAGAAGTTCGTTCGCTATCAAACCAACAATGTTGCATCAATATCTGGATGCCTTCGTGACGTAAGTCGGAGAAACAAGTTAATGTTACTAGAAAGCAAAGAAAGAATTTATAAAACATGCGTAAGACCTATTTTAACATATGCAGTGGAAACCCGCAGTGATACGTCCTAAACTAAACAGCTTATGATGACAACAGAAGGCGTTATTGGAAGGACCATATGTTGAAAGAATGTCAGATAATAGAATCGCAAATATTGCAATGAAACACCAAGGTGGAACATGTTCTATAGGAAGGCATCCGAAAATATGGCGATAAACTTGGACATCTGCATTGCTCTCAAAATCAATAGTATCGTATGATCCTCATAAAAGTCACGAATGCCACATGGAAGTGACAGTGAATATAGATCTTCGAATATACGTAACACATGGGAAGTTCTTACTGTACATTCTTAAATTAGAATTATTCTAACTTTAAACCACTCACATACCGTTTTACTTTACCATATTATTTTCCCCATTTTTTCATTTCCTTCCTCATAATATTCATTGCCACATCACATTATTTATTTATTTTTGTCCAATAAAATCAAATTAATTTTAATTGAATTTTTATAACATAAATGAATAAAAGTTGCGTGTGTGACATATCATGTCCATGATTGTCTTCAAATAACGTAAATAACCTCATACATTCTGACTAACCTTTTGTATTAAATAAAATGTCCTGTCAATTTCATAATGAAGCTGACATTTTATATATTTTCAAATTACTCGTTGTATATAATTTTGTATAATTTCCAGATTGTGTCAATAATTAAATGTATAAACGTGTATGACTTGTGATGTTTATAATGCCTACATACATAAATATACATGGTTATTATATATATTGATATGTCAATCAAATAGTTTAAAATAGTTATCATTAAATATTACCCGAAGCTAAATTAAAATAATGTTATTTTAATAATTCAATGGCTTTGCGAATGTAATGAATGAAAGGTGAATAGAGTGGTCGACTAACATCTAGAGGATATGCTAAATCTTCACATGGTAACACCCGGAACTATGAACGTAGTGAATTATGGCGAATAATTATTGCGCAAAAATATAGGTTTTAAAGTCTTGTTTATTGAACTTGGCGAAAAAACACTAGGTGCATACGATTCTATAAATGACCTTACAAAATTGCTCAAATCTTTAACCCAGTGTATACTTAGATTATCTAATGAATCTAATGCAACTCATACATTCTTTTACACAACAAACCAATATGTTTAGGCGTTAATTAAAGATATTTAAATTTTTGTTAATAAAATAATGTTGTAATAGTGTCATGTGTTAGGTGACGAATGGAGTGGCCGACTATCACCCCGTGTCATCGGAAACCTATATTTTCCAGTACGCAAATTTCAATTAAATTTCTTTGAGTTTACATTTGATGTTACATGCATATTTGAAACGGTAAATAAAAATCGTAATGTCGCTCTATACACCTTCGAGGCATAAAGGCTCAGATGATGAGTCATTATTTCCTGAGATAGACATTCATAATTGTGTAAAATAACAAGGTGCTATTTAACACCACTTACAGTGAATTAAAATTGGTACAAATTCAGAGGTGCTACTTAACCGCCACTTTATCAATCTGTGTAAAATTGATTTAAATACATAATACAATATTTTAAAATAACGGATAAACATAACCTCATTTCCGTATAGGTTTTTTTTTTTTGAATTCACAGTAAATGGTACAAATTTGGGTCGTTAACATAAATGTGTGCCACAAAACATAACCATCAAAAAGAATTTTACCCCTATTTGTGTTCATAGTTGAATTTCAAACGTGTTCTTAAAAGTATATATGCGGCATTTAAAATAAATTTTATTTTGAAGACATATTGATGTGACTTAAAGGACAATAAAAACATACGAAAAACCGGGTAAACATTTTCAAATACATTTCCAAATTTTTCTTTTTTTTTTTCATTTTTTTCATTTCTAGATTTAATATAATGTAATGTAATAACAATTTAGTTTTATAACCCATAACATCTGATAATGTTTTGTACGCTGTCTGTGAAAATGTTCTTAAAGGTAATGTCATTGCAATAATCATAGATTTGAAATGTATTTTATTGTCGCAAAGTTGAATCTAATGGCTTTTTTCCACATTTAAATATTACATTCTTGACTTGAGGGTGAGTTTATCTTGTGGATTTTTTTTGTTTAAAATAATACACACCACTGTCGACGATGCGGGTAACTTATGAGATTTTATATACTTAATTTGTTTTTATAAAAATTATTATTATATATTTTGAAATTGCAGTAATATCAAAAAGTCATTTTGTGTTAGGTCATAACTAGCTGTATGTAGGTGATAATAATTATAATAAATAACAATTAATTGTTATGATTAGTAGAAAAGTACAAAAGTTGAGCTATTTATTATAAATGAAGTATGTGGTATATGGTAACATTGATTAATATTTTGGGCGAATTCATTTCAAACAAATTTTTATTTGAACGCATGCACATTGCACAGTAATTAACTTAAACTCACTTCATTCCTAAATTATCAATGATGTACATCTCAGTCAACAAGCAGTAATGGCCAAGTTTTTACATTTTATGAATTGTAATAGGAGAACATAACAATAGTAAGAAGGTAAATTTTTTAAGCAAAATTAAATTTAATTTCTGATTAGGGTCGTAGAAATCACGTAATATTCAATGCGAATAATACGTAGTTGTGTCTTTTGTCGCATAGGGCAAATACTCCGGATCCAACTATATAATTGAATGGTAAGTTGCTACGCAATACTTCGGGTCAGAACTCTCTCGGAACGTATATTAATTCAAAACTACTATGGAATGATCACATATTGATTGTGACAGTTACAAGAAATTTTTTATTCCTGAACAACTATCATTATTAGTCGCCTGTGTAAATGGCAAAAAAGGCGGACAACATCGTATTTTCCCCATTTTGTAGATCATATACGTTTCTCATAGATATTCAAAGATACGTTTAAAGTAAACGCTTGACTATTGCACATATCCCTATGGCCCCATATTTCTAAACATTGCAAAAAATGGACGCTATTCTGACAAATACTGTTAACATAACCTTGAACAACAAGCATTATTAGTTGCCTATGCGCATACTCTTTGTATGACCCCATATCTCAAATTTTCACCATATTTATGACCTATGACATGTTGTTTATCTATGTGACTATTTGTTGTGCATTATATGTTTGCATAATAATTTGTTAATTTATTTATTTACAATTTTAAATAATTTACTAATAAATTGGATTTTCATTGCGTACTGTACTTTATAGACATTTTGAAATGGAAAAAAAAAAAATAAAAACTCTAAATGCTGCAGGTAATTTTATGTGCATTTAAATAGTAGGCGTTACTGTACTCAGAACTGCATGTATGACTGCAGTGTTGGCCCCAAGATAATTTAGTAGTACAAGTTTATGAATATTATCACAATCAACTAAAGATATCGGCAAAAACTAAAGCAGAAACACATGTAATGCTAAACATGTTTAAATATACGAGAGTATTATTAAATAGTCAAGGAAAATAGTAAAATTTAGATTAACTTGTCAGATAATGCAAATAGTTTATAATGTGTTTGTATTTCATATTCATAAGGTACTTGTTTGGTGGTAAAATACCATAATAGGTTTAAAATACCATGCACCAAATGTGTAGATAATTTTGATATGAATTTGACTAAGTAATTATTATTACCTTTACAAATCTACTAGAGGTGGATAACGACAATACTTTCCAAAATTAAAACAAAATACATAAAATTAAGAATTGCTGAAAAAACATTAACGATTTGCAAGTAAAATTATCTAATTTACATCTAGGAAACAATCTTTTGTATAAAATATGGAAATTATAAATATAAATCAATCTGTCCAGTAATATACGTGAAAGTAGAAGGGTTTTGAAAAATTTGAAGTTGTCCTACGTTCCCTGAATTTTTGGAATGTTCTCAATAATTTTTTTTCCATTAAAATATGTGATGTATCACATATTGAATATTGAATATTTAAAAAAAAAATATAATAACAATAAAAAACAATAAAAAAAAAAACATAAACTACAGCACATAAATCAAATATGTGTAGCCTGAGGGAAAAATTGCATAAGAATGGCATATGAAAACATAATTGAAGTTAAACATACACGTAATAATTTCTAAGAAAAATAACAAAATGTATGACAAATTGATACCTTGTTGATCCCTGAGGATAAGAGAAAAAAAGACTTGTCACGACCCAACATAATGACAATGTTTATGTATAAATGTACGTGCTGTTGTGGTTTTATACGTTCCCTGTATTAACGATGACACATGTGACCATATTTTTTTTATTTTTGTCTTATATAATATTTTTTTTTAGCTAAACTTTCTATGATTAGTTACATATGTAATAACGAGGTGACAAATGGAGTTAGCGGTTAGCATTTAGGTTACTTAACCCATAATTTTACTGTTGTGGGGTGGAAGCGAAAAATCGATCACAATATATAAAGGCATAGCATGTGAAACCAGACAATATAAGGGTAATTTAACATCTTAGCATCCAACACCCACACATACGATGATGTAAAGGTCGCGATTGATGATACATATGTGACAACATACATATAGTTAGCGATTTACATGATCTAACCAGAGTAATGTGCGTAAAATATGAATAGGATTATATGTAGTAAAGCACAGTTTGTGCTATGGTTTCAGTCGTGACTTTTGGTTTTAGTCTCGGATAGAATTATATATTTTAAAAAGTTATTTAATTTAAACCATTTAGCCGACAATCATTTATCTCAAATTTATTTGTAATATAAAATAAAAAATATAAATTTATTCAAGACACATTTTCAACTTTATCGAAGAAATACAACAATTACAATTAGCGAAGACGCGAATCATTGTCTATTGTGTCTAGACTACCATGAGTAATTTATTAATAAAAACAAAAGTATTCCAATTGTAATTGTAATCTTCCACTTTCATTCAAATCCTTCCAAAATTAATGTCGATGTAGAGATTTTGTGAAAATGGAACATGATTTTAATGGATTTTTACGGAATTCACAACCCTTAGGAATATCACGAAATTTATTTTAAATTATTCTTTTTTAATTATTGTACAATGACTTATTTGATAATTTATCCCGAGAATAAGTCAGATTATTCTGTATTTTATATATAAATTGAAAACAAAAATTAACAATCAGTGAAATGGGATAACAAACGCGAGAGGACAATAAACTTTTATAATATAATTTTTTTTTTTTTGAACTTGTTTCCATTATAAATTTAAAGTGACAAGACTGAACAATATACTCCATTCATTTTCATATCCCACATACTTATGTTAGGATGGTACTGTCGTATTTTTTACATGAAATGTGATACCATAAGACAGATTAACCACAGAGATAAATGTCTGAAAAGCCAAAGAAAAGTTTCATGAACTGAAAAAAAAAAAAAAAAAAAAATGTAATAAGGAAAATTATATATAGTCACTGTTATAATAAACTGATTAATCTACCAGATAATTAGCGGCTTAAAATATACAGTCAGTTTATAAAGTACTATATCAAGTACATTAATATATAAACTTAAGACTTAACTTGAGAAAAACAAAACAAAAAAAATTATTTTTTATTATGCTGTTTCAATTCAATTTTAATGGGTCACATACAAAACTCAAACAGGAAAATTCTTAAGAGGATTCTATTAGTTGACGCTCTCTCGCCATGAATGATGTCTTTATACTTGAAATTATAAAATAAAAAAAAATCAAAACAAATTCAAAAACCATATCCTTATATGATGAAATTCAGTTAGATTTTTTTATTTTATAAACATATTATCCTTCTTTGGTTTATGAATTATAGACAGCAGTATCGATTTGTCATGGAAGCCAAGATAGGCAAATAACTGAGCACTTTAAAAATGATTGGCTTGCTTGGGCAAAGAGTATAAATAATAAGTTGGCAGTAAAGCGAAGTCGGTAAAATACTTTTTATTTTTCTTCTAAAATACCAGAAAGTGCTACTAAAAGGGTATAAATAAAAAGTATGCATGACGAAAAGTTGAAATAAAAAGTATGCGTTGAATAATTAAGCTATATACTGTAAGTAATATATAATTTTCATCTGAATAACATGTCCGTTCATTCTCTTCCATTTTAATTATAATTAATTGTTGTTTTTCAACACTTTAATAATTAGTCTCGATTTCCATTGTTAAAATGTTATCGAATGACCGCTCTTTACGAATAATGAGATGTATGCTACTTTTAGTTGGACAATACTTTCAGCGTCAGTTGTCTTGCCAACAACTCAAAAATTAATTAATAACTATCATATAAAAAATATGTCGCTTTTCATCAAAATCGTCACTTGTATTAGGAATTCAAAACGCATTGGACGAACGGACAGAAGGCTGGACGAACGGACAGAAGGCTTTGCCATTCTGCGGCGAATTTCTTCTTCAATATTATTTTCCATATTTACCAACGATCCCAAATATGCGAAGTGATTTACAATTTCAAAATTATATTCTCCAATATTAAGTGTTTGACCTCCCTACCTGATGTATTAGTTGTCACCATATACTTTTTTTTGTCCTCATTCACTTTGAGTCCTAGCACCGATGCCCCTTGTCTTCTTCAGCGCAATATTAAAAAGTAGTGACGATAAACGGTCGCCTTGTCGTAGTCCATCAACGGCCTCAAAATGTTCAGATAATTTATCCCGGATTCGCACACGTGACTTAATATTATTTAACATCATAGCCACAAGATTTATCAGTTTTTTTTGGAATACCAAATTCTTCCATAATTTTCCATAACTTTGGCCTATTGACGCTTTCATATGCCACCTTAAAATCAACAGACAAATGGTGTGTATCAATCTTGAATTCCCTACACTTTTTCAATATCTGCCGAATACTGAATAGTCCATCCCTGATGCTTAATGTAGTCTATACCTGATGCTTATTGTACAAATAGTGACCTGGCGAATGTAAACTATGGGCAAATTAAAATTTGATTTGAAATTACTAAAAACCAGTATACCGCACTTCGTATAGTTCATGAGTTCATACTCTATGTGATATAACATTTGTATCCAGAACGTTTTGTATCTTGGACTTTACATCTATTGCAGAATCACCATCATTGTCCAAAAAATTTCCATACATTGAAAGTCCTCTATTTAATGTATTTCTTTGGGCATTGATTGTAATTGTAGACTTCCTAGACGTATCAATCGTCATTAGTTTCGTTTTTTATACAATCATATTTAGTCCGAACTGTGTGACCTGTAATTTACAAGTCATTCTAATTTCACCCTGTATGTATCACTTAGTATGCGATAGCAAATAACTGTCGTCAGTGAAGTTAACTCTATCTGATACTATGCCGGTCAGAGTTTACTTTGACCATAACTCACTACAAGGTGAACACGAACAATAGTGGGGACAGTATATATCCCTGTTTTACACACAAATGTACATCAAAAATATCTTGTAAGTCTTTCACGATTCAAAACTCTTAAGTTGTGAAGCTCTATATATAGACCACGGTCATATTCATCAATTTCGACAGTATTCCATAACTTTTTAGAATTGTTCGCATCATAGCAGGATTGATACTATCGAAAAGCAGTTTGAAGTCGACAAATAACATACACAATGGCGTTTGTCGTTCAATCGGCTGCATAGTATGTGCAATACCTGTTCCTTCCGAGTACCTATTTCATAATAATGACTATAACCTTGTTTATAGTAATCAACCACACACTTGCAAGTTACTCTTTTTCGGCAATTTAAATATCAGAACAACTGTTCACTGCTCTAACGCTGGTTTAATGCGGATTTGATTGAATCATGACAGAATCTTTGAATCGTCTTGTTGGTGGTCTTCGATCAATTTAACTCTAAACACTATCAACTTCGAGGCTACTCACAAGCTCACAAAATAACTCTGGTCATCTTTTGAGGTCAGCAACATGGCGCTTCTGATGCATTCAACAGTGCGAGATGGAAACACACACTTGTCGGGACTGGTGGAGTACATATTTTTGACGACAATGGATAATCTCAATAAAAGTTGCATTGTGTAATGGTATAGACCGAGAATCATTCATCATTACGCTTATCTTCATACAACTGTATAGTATTTGCGAATTCTCGTATTAATTAAACGGCATGGCATCCAAAACTTATATTGAACTTTTGTAAGAAAAAAAACGCAATGCATTTAAATGAATAAATTGGTCTGTCTATTAATATCTGAACATTAAATTTTTAACAATTTTCAATATACACGCATACTTTTCATTTTCCAGATGGTTAAAATCAATTTAATTTTAATAAAAATCTATTTTCTTCTTGTATTTAAAATAGAAAATCACGACAAACACTTTAAGAAAATAATTCATCTTGTAAATGTTTATTTATGGTCAATCGATTTACTTAAGAAATTTTCGTTTTTGGATTTTTTAAATAAATGACTTCCCTACAGGTTTAAAGTTTTTCCTCTTTCAATTTCCACTATTGCTACGAGAATATGGTTCTTCTTCTGCTGGAAGCTGCTGCTGCTGGTGCTGTTTTGTTTAAATTTTTTTTTTTTTTTGAATATTTCTTCTATGCACGAGTGTCTAAATTAAGAAAAAAAAACGCTATATGATGTCACAATTTGTTTACAATTAATCTTCAATAGGAGACAAACAATCACAGTTTTTGTATACATAAAAATGGACAAAAATAGCGTAAAAAAACATACACTCGCGGTAGTACTTGAAGGATTATAAACACATTCCAGAACAAGCAACATAAGCCATATGTAAATTACTTCAAGAGCTTTTGTTTATCAGGTCGTCGTCGTCGTAGTCGTAATCATCAGATAGTCATCGTATAGTCATTATAGTCATCGTATAATCATCAGAGTCATCGATAATTCTAATAATAGGCCTAACTTTCTTTCTTAATGTTTTCTCCTGTTTTTTTTTTTCATTTATAGAATTTCTCAAAAAACCAATATTCTAGTCATTGTTTCATGATCCCGATTTTTATTTGTACACATCGGGAATTTCCATATACTCTCTGGCTTGATTGCTCTGCAACGCGTGCTATAAGTCGCTTTTTTATATTATGTAGATTTATGTGTGGCAAATATAATCTGTTCCATATGTAAATATGCTATTGAATTTATTATGTTTTACGTTTATGTTTAGAAAATTCATTTAAATTTTCATATTTTCTTTAGTTTTCTTCATACATTGTTTTTCTTTGAATTTATATATGCGTTAAGTTATATGGCAATTATGAAAAACGAATGTTTTTCTTGTTTCTGGTTATTGTTGACATTTAAAAATAAATTGAGGATTGTTAAATTAAATTTTGGTTTTTCGTATTTAAAATATAGAATATAATAGCTGTCATATATTTCTTCTAATCCATTCGGGTATCATTCCCAAGTTCACAACACAAAAACAGATGTCCTGTGCAAGAGAACACCATCCAGACGCAGTATAGTTTCTCTCAACTGACTCCAACTTGTACAGTAACTTTAGGTTATCAATTAACAGCACATTAAAACCACAAACAAAGATTATGATTTATAGGGAGGGTATCACACCTCCCTATAAATCATAATATTTTTTTCTTAATAAATATCGAATTTGGCTATGAGCGTAAGTAATTTTACGATGCCTACATGCTTAAATTAATTTAATTTTCTAAATTTACAATAAATAATTCGAATTTTAACAATTTTATTCGATTATTTAATTTTCTGGACACCTTTGCATCTTTACATTTCGCAATTCTCCACAATGACATTCGCAATTAAATTTCGGGTGTTCAAGTAATTTTCAATGTTTCAAAGCATAAATTGAGGCTTTGTTGTCCAGAATTGGTTCAAAAATTTGTTCGTCACTAGCCACTACTATTTTCCATCTTCTGGAAATTGAAACGACTGTTTAATAAATATTTATTAGAGATTTTGGCACCTCGGTCAAATGTATAAAAATATATAAACTAATAACCTTGATTGTTGACCAAGTTGAACATCATACAGTAATACTATAGAATTTACATGATAAATAGATATCTCGATCAAAGCAACCTCATCAGTACAGTAATTACCCAGCAGAAAGCACAAATGAGCTGCTGAGTTGACTGCAGATCGCAGTTGTGAAGTTTTTCAACTTCGTTGTCTATTTGTTTGAAATATGAAACAATACAAATAAGCACGTCATACAAATTGTAATTTTGAATATCTTGCAGGATTCATGGATACCATCGATTAACATTCATATCTGTCTAATTTTGACGTAGTATAGCAATGAAGAACATTGGAATTGGAATATTAAATCAATTATTTATTAATAAACCATAATAAATTCAATTAATTTAATAATTTCCATTGAACTGTTACAAGCATACAAGAAAATTATTCCCCATTATTCAATAGATTGCATATACCTTTGCCTATTAATTATTAATTTTTTTATTAAGAAGACCGAAAAATTGTCCGAAATTATCACCTTTTCTTTGTATTCTTACATTTTTTGTACGTTTTAATATTAAAAAATTCCTACAAATTTGACACAATACAGAACTAGGCGTTACAAATTGCATGGTTGAAACTTGTTTCACATTTCCAATCAAAAGAAGTAACAGAAAAAAAAAAAATAAAAAATAAAAATAAAAAACGAAATAACCAAAGAGATAATCGTTTTCAATCTTGTAAATATACCTCTTGTATATACCTACGATAACACCACACTTTACCATACCACTATTTAATATTGTCATAGTCATCTTCATCATCATCCTCATCATCTCATAATATTATTAACATTTTCAGAAGAATCAAACTCATTATTTATCGGCATCAAAGTGACATTGGACTGTTTTGTTCGTACCGAAGAAAGTAGGCGCCAGTTATAATGTTCCAGAGACTAAAGATGCTGTGAATTGAGATGAGAAGATCACGGTAAATAAAGACAGAAGAAAAAAATGAAAGAAAAAAAAGAAAAATCTTAAATTCAATTTTTGTTTGTAGAAGATCGTTAGATCTATGGGTGGATGGATGGATGGATGGATGAATGACATGGCGTTGTATATACGCAAACGATGTGAACTTTTCTTTTAATTTTTTTTTTTTTTTCGTTTTTTCTCAATTCATCCACAAAAAACATATGAAATCCTTTTGTTGGTTCATCTGCTGTAATATTCATTCATATTATTGTTATTATTCTTATTATTATTTTGTTATTACAAAATTATTTTTCTGATTATTGATTTTATTCTATTGCCGTAGACTAGAATTTCGATATGTATGAAGTTATAGTCCTAAGCTTTTAGGTATACAAAAAAATAATCTTCAAATATTTTTTTTTAAGTAAAATTCATTCAGGCGAGAGATTTGAAATTTATTGTACATAAAAGGAAAAAATTATTGGCAATTGTTAAATATGAACAGGACTACATATAACAGGATTACATAAATTGATATGTAACAATTTTACAATGTTTTCTATAATTTAAAAGATCCTTAGGATTTGAATTCAGTAGCACAAATTTTTTTTTTTCTTAATTTTCTTCAGTATAATACCGACATACTCATCAATTCAGGAACAGAAGTTATGGCTGTCAACTGATAACTTTTGATATTACATAAGTATATTTCTATTCATCTTAACTGAACATTTAAATGCAGTAATATCACAGTTATCCACATTAATAATCAGGCATCCTAATTTTCCTAGGGAACACATGACAGCAACAGAGTTTTTATGTGCCAAATTAAAGAATTAATTTCGAAAATAATATGGCAATATTTAATTCTCGCGAAATAATTTGATCTTTAGTTAAAATTTTTATATATTATTATATTGAACTCCAACACAAAGAACTTCTCAACTTAGCCTTTAACAAGACAATTAATCTATATTTTTGATAAGGATATACTATACTTACTAGATTGTTCTATCTCGAATTGTCACTCGACTGTATCTCTAACTGTTCTCTAACAGTTCTCGAGATTTATTGTTGTTTTCGTAAAAAATGCATTCTAGCGGTTATGATTTCCAGATACAAAGATAGATAAAATGTAGAAGTTTTCCGGCGCACGAAGTAAGTTGTTATGCAATTGAATGGTAAAACAGCCATTATTGTATTATTCACAATTTCGAAATTTCTGCATTAGGAGAACATGATTATTAGAATGTCATATTTTCATCAAAAATTGCAGTATCCCATGGGCGTGCTCAATTTTTAGTCATATCTCCCAGGAATGGCATTAACTACATCAAGTGCATCGTACTGTGAAGAAGAGATTAGAAAATTTGTATTTCGATCCAACAAAATGTGATAGTATCTGATTCGCATTTACTGTACTAATTCAATGAATGTGCTTTGCACTCAATAAAAACTATGACTAGACTTTGTCACATTTCAGAGTCAATATAGAAATATTTCTGTTTCGAAATATTTTAACCACATTTATATATGGTGAATAAATGAAGGATGAATTAAAAAATAGAAAGAATTATTAAATTTAGAATTTATTTCCAATGAGAATTGAATTAATTTTTATTGTAATTCATAATTTGTAGTTGATCGAATGTGAACATGTAATGTTCATGTTAAAAATCAATTACATGAAATGAGCAACCATTCATTAATTTATTTATTTATTTTTTTTAGTTTTATTTTATGAAACTATAAAACTGGAAATATTATTTTAATTTCAATAACTTTTTTTTTTTTTGCTTCTTATTTTCATTTTATATAATTAAATTATTAATTGTTTACTTATTTAGTATGTGCGGAATCAATGGGTTCCATATGTTTACACATAACTGTCCTACAAAATTAATGAGCAACATAATTAAAATACGAGCGAATATCTTTAATGACCAAGGCTACGAGAATTAGAAAAATTTTATTTCAAAATTATGAAAAATTTGTTTGAAAGCAGTTGTTAAAATCATGAAAAAAAAAAATTACATTTTCAGATGAATTTAAAATAAATTTTAAATTACCACAATGACATTTGAAATGTCTTTAGGGAATTGCGCCAAATAAAAGTACAATTCGCCGCTAATGTTTTCATTATTGCCCAATTAAACATCCGTTTTTTTTTTAAAAAAAAAAAAACCTTATTATTTAGAAAGCGGTACAATATCCATAACAATAATTTTATATTTTTTTCTTAAGTACATTTTCTTTACACAATTTTTTAATTGTAAGAATTTAGATTAACTTATACATAGCTGCAATATTATTGTTACAGTTCGTAGATCACATTTGCATTTTTACTATATGATTATGCGATGGATGGCAAATACTTTTAATTATTAGGAAATACGAAATTGTCATGGTATAAACAACATATTTAAATAATTATAAACTCAGTTTTTAAATAGTACAATAGTGATCCGCGCACTTAATGACCAAGAATAATTCAATAAGCAGGTAATTTTAAAAGTGAATGGACTATCAAGACATTAGCTATTTAATATAAAGACTATCATATTGTATTGCATCAGTGTATTAACAATGATTTTCTCACCCTGAAGCAGAATAAGTGAATTATTTGAACAAATTCTGTGCGACGACATAATTATTACTGTGGGATCACATAAGTTTTATTTCGCCTTAAAGTTTTTCTTCGCCCTGAAGCAGAATCGTTTACATGACACCACAAATGTTTATTTTGTCCGAAAGTTTTACTTTGTCTGATGCAGAATAGTTAACGTAGTATCACATAAGTTTTACCGCATGAGACCACATAAGTTCTTACAGTAACCACATAAGCTTTATTGTAAGAGGTCATGAAAGTATTACCTTTAAAAACTTAACATACATGCAAAGAAACAAAAACTTAAATTTATTATCATTATATTAAAACTTCAATTTTACTACCTATTTAGCATAAATATAGTGAGCACGCTTCTTTCGCCCGGAGTAGAATAGGGTCATGTACCGTGAAAACACATGACTGTTACCGTGTGATCACATATGTTATTTTTTGCCCTTTTCTTCATCTGAAGCAAAATAGTTAACGTGGCACCCCACATAAATTTTACTATAAAACCTAGCGTGCACGGTAAAAACAAAAGAAAATATACTAATTTTTTAATTTACTTAACGGTGGTTGTGAAAATGTCAAGTATTGGTGATATAGAAATGTTATTGGAATTTTGATTAAACATAATGAAAGCGTTTTGAACTAACCTTCAATATCCCTATTGCTGCTATTTTTTCTTTAAGGATATATGCATTAATTTAGTTGTAGCATAATAAAATGCAAACAGTTTTATTATGATAATATTTCTTAAGTACATAGATAATAAATAATTTTAATTTGCTTAACAAATAAACATTAAAAGATTAGCTTAAGTCAATATTAAAAGTTAATAAATAAAATATGAAAATTCTTCTTTTTGCCATTTAAAACAAACTCCACTCAACAAAAATCTCCATTGAAGTTTATTGTTTCACAAATGTAATTCATCCATCAGCTACTTCGAGCATGTATCCACCACAATGGGCATAATAATATTTAGTCTACATTAAATTATTGGTAAAATCAATTAGCATATTTGTTTAGCAAAGAGTATTTTAAAACAATTTCTTATTATCATCGTCTGACATTCAATGGAAGAACCTGTGTTTACACAAATTTTATTTCTTATTAAATAATTTTTTTCACAACCGACAATGTAATTGGAAAACAATAGTCAGCATTGTTTTTTCTGTTTTCTTTTTAACTTTACAGCAGAACAGCATCTTCTGTTTTCTTTTCAATTTTTTCAGCAGAACAGCATTTTAGCATAATTCGTGGGTATTCAATTAGATATCAATAATTATAGTAATGATATTGCAATTACAATTTATCTCTGTCTCATCTTATCTGTACAGGATATCTTTTTCTCAGGCAATATTCCATTCTGTTTACTTAGCTGATTTGACTTAATTTATGGTAAATATAGAAATGTATCTATCACAACACATTGATAATTGATTGGTTTGTCAACGGGTTTTTTTTCCTTTTCAGTATTTTAAAATCAGTAATTGATTTTATATACATTTTAATGTTAAGCCCATCATGATCACTTAATAGAAATATGAAGAAATTAATTGGAAGGGATTCCAAATTCTGGAAGATGAAACAGTCTCTTATCAAACACTTTAAGACTTGGAAGTATAAATGAGAAATGAGAAGGAGTATTATTCTATTATTAGCGGTTAAACCACTACAGCATACTAAAAAATATTCTACATCTTGTGTCTCAATGTGCGGGGTCGACACAACTCATGCATCAATCCATCAAGATTGGACAATATTTACAAAATCAATCATTGAAATTATATTTGGGCAAAAAGATTCTTAATATGAGTCTAAACAACCAATTGACGAAAACTTTGATTTCTTATATAATTATATTCATCAGTCTCGCATTTATATAATTGTACCATTAAACAATTTGATAAGCAATTTAGATTAAGTGAAATTTATTTGTTCTATTTCAACAACTACCTAGGTTAATGGGATTGATGTCAGTTACTTAATAGGTGCCCTAGTACTTACTATTTTAGCTAAATTTAAATTGTAGGTGGTGATAATTTAACACTGTGCTCACCTAGTGGAGGCACTTGGTTAAGATTAGATTCCAATATATCAAAATGGTTGAGCCTAAACAGGGTACAATGGTCTTCTCCTGAAACCCATTTGCAGGTCTCAACAAATTTTTTCTTGTATAAAATTTTGTATGTGATCTACGTGACTCAGTCTATCAGAAACTAAAATTGTTAATTATAGGATGTTAATTATAAGATTTCAGGAATTTCTCGAATTCTTTAAAATATGTGTCTTTTTCATTGTTTATGTTGGAATTTAATGGAATTTTTGTATATGAGTTGTTTTTTAATATCTTTGGACCACATTTACCACATTCTACTAATTGTTATAACTGTTCTTTTTAGAAGTTTGTGTAACTGTGTTGTATCTTCTTGTAAAACTTAACCCTTAACCCTTAACATTGCATTACAAACTTAACCCTTAACATTGCATTACATTTTTTCACAATTCAGGTTTTAAAATTACTTGTAGTTAGCTAAATTGGTAATGCGAATTTGATTGCATTTGAAATGTGACTGGATTATAAACAACATGTTGCAACTATATTCTGTCCGATTGGTCATAGTATGGATTATATTGTAATTGTAATTATAATGAGACCCGTGATAGAATAGTGGCTGAGTTGTGGAAAAAATTTTGAATTTATCCACGGCGCAATTTGTGGCAAATCATTTATTATAACGGTTCTCCGACGATTTGCTGTTGCAGCTATTTTAACATCTACATGGAGATTTTTTGTGTTGAATCTTTGTAACGCATCATTTTGACGTTTTGTTGTAAAGCTACACTTTTTTTTGGAGTATCCTTGTGATTATTTCGAGTATGTTTACGATTACTGTTTTCTTGACAGTTTTTCTTCTGGCGATTTAGTTTTCCAACTATTTCGACATTATAATTTCGGTTATAAAAAACAAGAAGTTTATTAGATAAATACATAGTTATTTACCTAATTGTCATTGATTTATATCTGCAAAATTTTAACCATTATTTTGATTGTAAGCATCAACATATATACGGAATTTTGCTGGATTCATTAAATTTTTATAAAAATAAAATTAATCTGTAACTAATTGACAGTCAAATAAATAATGAATAAATTTGATCTTTCTGGAAGCAAATTGCTTAAGACCTTTAGTGTTATGTATGAACATCAATGCAGGAAAATAAATTATGTTAATGATATGGTCTCATTGTGAAGTATAAATGTATGTGCCTCACAAAAAGACACAACATTTCCAATAAAATTTGCGTTTTTATGCGTGTTGGATGTAAAGATACGAGTAGACATTTGTTTCAAAAGAGACAAGGAATTTTTCTGTATTTACCATACACACACTTTATTTTTGTCTTATAGAAAATTATGTCGTTTTTGGTGAGAAATTTCGAAATTTATGAATTTTAATGTTAAGTTTTCATTAAAATTTTTACTTAATTATCTCATCCTAATTATCATAAGAGAATGTAAGTATTTTTTCTTTTACGGTCAGTTGTTCTATTGTGCGACGAAATGTGACACATGAATATTTATGGATTCACGTTTAAATTTTTATTTCTTTTTTTTTGTGGTTGTTTTGCTTCCATTTCTCGTGGAGTCAAAAGACAAAAAGCAATCTTATAATATATGGAATAATTATTTTTAAGTATCTCCTCCTCACTATAGATAGTTAAGTCGTTTATATTATTATAATAATGCTTTGTTTTTTTTTTTTTTTTTTTTTTTTTTTTTTTCTTTTTCTTTCTTTTCTTTTTTCTTCTCTACCACAATTTTTTTACCTTCGTGTTTCTCTCTCTTTCTTCTTTCAAAACA
>JANSTX010057632.1:0-13669 GCA_027564355.1 Penthetria funebris
GCCTGCGATAAAACTTTAAAATTTAAAAAAAAATATGTAATTTGTAGTATGAAGTTTCCAAATATCTCACAATTTACAAAAGATTGCTGATATATTTTCAGAAAATATTTTCAAGGTGGACAATTTAAAAAGGATATATCTGCCACTGGAAAAATTGTAATAATTACTGGATGTAATAAAGGTATTGGCAAGGCAACAGTACATGAATTAGCTAAAAGGGGTGCAAAAATATATATGGCCTGTAGAGATACGAAGAAATGTGAAGAAGCTAGGCAGGAAATAATTAGGAAAACAGGAAATACAAATATCTTTAATTGCCACTTAGATTTAAATTCACTTTCTTCAATTAGAAATTTTGTTAAAGAGTAAAAATACAAAACACAATGAAATATACCATACTAATTACATTAATTTAAAATAATTAATCTTAAAAATTTTCTTTAAATTTAAGATTTTTAACACATGAAACTCGTTTAGACATATTAATAAATAATGCAGGTGTATCACCAGAAAAACGTGAATTAACTGAAGATGGATTTGAATTAGCATTTGGCGTGAATCATTTAGGACATTTTTTATTAACAAATTTATTATTGGACGTACTTAAATGTTCGACACCAAGTCGCATTGTAGTTTTGTCCAGCATTTGCCATGCATGGGGTAAAATAAATAAAAATGATTTGAATAGTAAAAAAAAATTCCATCAATGGACAGCATATTGTCAAAGTAAATTGGCAAATAATTTATTTGTCCGAGAACTTGATAAACGATTACGGGGAACGGGAGTTACCATTAATTCATTACATCCCGGTGGTGTTTATACAGATATTGGAACAGGTAGTCCTGTATATCTTATTGTAACATATGTGTTTTGGTTTTTTATGAAAACTGTAAAATCTGGTGCGCAAACTACACTAATGGTGGCATTAGATCCAGATCTGGAATATGTGTCTGGTAAATATTTTAAAGATTGTAAAATTGTGTCTGAATCAAATTTAGCCCAAGATGATGAAATGGCAAAGTGGTTATGGGAAACAAGTGCATGTTGGACTAAATTAAAATAGTTTAAAGACAGTAGAATTAAGTAAAAATATAAATAGATTTATTATTTTATAATTAGTATTTAAATTTTATAAAGCTGAGGCAAATACTAAATTTAAGGTATATTTAAAAATGGAAATATAAAATGTATGTTACTAGAAATAAAATTACTACAATAGTAGAACATTTATATGTTTTATATTAGGCATTCAAATGAATTGTGGAAAACGCTACATTTTTTTGACAATTTGCTAGAATCGGAATAAAAATGTAATACAGAACGGCTAGTGTAATACTTGCCAAAGGAGCTCTATCAAAAACTTTTCAAAGATTCGAAATTATCGCAGGATTTTAAGAGATCTAAACTTTAAGTCCCAAAGCTTTTCAAGATTTGGTGTAATCAACGCGGTGACATCTCAATTTTTACTGGTGTTATTTTCCAGTAAGTCGCGTCATTTGGATCATAGTAGTAGTATACGTTTATTGTTAAGCGCACTAAATCAACATTCTTGTCTACTACTATAAGAATACAACGACGGTAGTCACAAAAATAATCCACAATGTAACTTTGGTTATCTTCTGACATTCACAGTAAACAGGTATAGAAATTGCGGTGCGGTTTAACTAATCGACTCAAAAATCTTTTCTTTGCTGACGACATATTTTGATTGACACAAACTGAGACGACATGCGGTTGAAACTGAAGTGATTCGTAAGGATAGTGTTTTAATGTTGTAAAGACTAGACTATTGATTGGTTCATCGATGACATGCAATTATGGAATTAATTGAATTAGAAGACCTGATATATCAAAGATAATGTAATGGCAAACCGCCGTTAAAGACGTTAGTACCAGCGGTAAAATGGAGAGTAAAGTATAACTGATGGATAGAATTCGTTGAAAATGATGAATGTTAGTTGATGTTACATGCTCCTGTTCAGAGTGAATATTGACATGATAATGTTATATTTTACAACCATTTAGAACCAATTAGATTTAAGATCATTTCGAACATAAAGTACGCCATAGCCTTATAGTGAAAATAATCAATGTTGCTACCTTAAAATAGAAGAAAAATAATTAAAAGTTATCTATTGGACTTCACATTGAAATTGCATTATTTGAAAGATTTATATGTTAATAATTTGTTATATATGGTTATCGAATTACGTACCCAGTAATTCGATAACCATATATAGGTAATTAAACATTAAATATTACATGAAAAGATTAGATTTCGATATTTCATATTAACATAAATACTAACTTTTTGAATAGACTAAAACAATAACTTCAAAATGAATTTTACTTCGAGAACGTACTTATGTACGTCATGATATCTAATTTGCAACATCAATTCATTCCATCCCATACTACAGATTATGAGTATATTCATGGTTTCACTTGATTACATTAGCAACTAGTTACCACCAATCTATTACCGAACTGAGACCAACAGCTTTTCACAATTTCTTGTTCGATATTCTATTTGACACGTACGTTTTTAAGTATACACCTGAGGTGTCTATTGATGAAACCTGAATTGATAATACGTTCTTATTTGTCACTTTTTAGATTTCACTGCAATGCAATAGAACGTTTTAAAAAATCAGTTGGTACTGCGAAATCAGCATTTTAAACACTTACCGAAAATTTTGTATGATATATACGGAATCAGACATCCATTTGATGTCGAATACTTTCTTTGTTTAAGATATGAAAATTCCTAATTTTTCCATGATGTATAGTATATTTTGAATCACCGTTATGTTGATTTAATAGATTAACGGATTAGATCAGATCGAGACTGAAGCTATACACTCTAAAAAAATGTTATCATTTGAGGCTAACTAAGACGTAAGGGTGACTAATAAGAATTATTATGGTCAGAAGATTTCACTTATATTTTGCTCTATTCCGGTCGACAAACCCAATCGTTGACCAGTGCAAATTGCAAGGACACATATACTCGTATCTTTAGGCTAGTAGTTTCGATGTTAATTCATAAATGTATCAACTATTCGTTTACATACCGTAATATTAAAATTATGCAAGATCATATTTGAATTGGAATATAATAATATTATTTATGATAATCAAAATGGTTATAGAACTGAATTGAAGAATTACAGACATATCTTAACAATATTTGGAATAAAAGCTGGCAAATGTTTGGTTAAAAATGTCTATATAAGATAATGTTTGCTAAGATTTTTCTTTCAAACACTGACTTCTTATTTCTTATTGTATTTTAAAATATTGATTAATTCTTCATGCCACTGAAGTACAAAAAAATTTGTATTACATTTTACAAACGTGCAATTATCTCATAAATTTTAGATTTATACTTTGAATTCAATTAAATATGTAGTCTCACTAATGGCAGACATCTACTTCCTAATAAAATTCCCAAAATTAATTTAATTGTTATTTTTGGGATTTCAGCTGAATTTAAATAGTTTTCACCTTTGCTAATCTAAAATAGTGCAATGTATTCAAGAATATTAGTGCTGGAATGTCTGATCCAAGCATGAAATATACGAGTACACCAAAAAAGAAAGAGGATGTTAACGATAGTAGTTTTAAATCCCTTAAAAACTAAAACAATTGTCTGAGTAAGCAAAATCATATCGACGTTCTAAATAATAAAAATTCTTTGCTCAAGATGCTATTGTTCTTACCGAAGCGCACGAGTATTTTATTCAATGATAAATGGGTTCTCCATACATTAAATGTGTTTTGTTCCACAACTTTTCAGAATATAGTTTTTAGATGGACAGATGTTTGTTTGAGACCTATTAATTAGATACTATTATATTTCAAAGCAACTGGTTTCGCAAACTGTATAAGGTAATGATGTGAAACTAAAATTCGACATCGGTCATATGGAGAATTATATGGAACATAAACTAATTAACGGAAATGCATTCAGTAAGAATACACTTAATGACTTCAATATAACATAACTTACTTAATTTAAAAATAAATGTTATCAATTGTGTAAATTGTAATCTTTAATTATATATAAATCTATCAGATAAAATGCACACATTAATTAATAGATAAATAAAATTTAGTATATAAAAACACTGTGTTTATCGCTATGAAAAATTACATATCCTGTTTTAAGTGTCACCTATTAAAATATGATTATAAATAATAATAATAAAATTTAATTTATCCTTAATTGCATATAAAATTACAGAAAAAAAAAACGCATATTATGAAAGTAATTCTTCAAACAAATCTAATTAAGTATTTAATAATAAAAAATTAATAAATAATTTAAATTTAAATCATTTTAATTGTTTTATTGATCGCTATAATGTAATAATCTTGAATTAAGTAATTATGGATTTGGTTAATAATTATAATATTTATATAAGCATTTGTGCTGCTGCTTTTCCAGTACTAGTTCTCTTCAGGTTTGGCAATGAATGAAAATTAATTAAATTGAAATTATAGTGCAATTTACTGTTTTAATGAACGCGTATTCACTTACATAATTGGTTATTAAAGTGCATCGTATTTTATTTTTATTAAAACATTTGAGTAATTTATAATACATATTCACAATCTTAAATATTAATTTAATATTAAACATAGTTCATGTCACTGCTAAAAATGGAAAAGATCATCTTAAATAAATTTAGTAGCAATTGCGCATACACTAAATGAGTTTTAATCTAAATTTGAATAAATTAGTCATTACGCTACAACTGGTACAAAATTTCCTAGTGATGGTTTTTCCCCGAAAACCGGGTTCATCTATTAGCTTGGAATACAAGCTAATTGCATATTATGCAATATCAATAATAGCAAAATAGCGACGATATGTAGGTAGTGTCAGTAACTGTGAACCGTTCATTTTCAAAATAAAGTTCAATGATGTATGATCGTTGTTCAATTATGTTTTATTATACTTAAAATTCTCGATGTCTTTATATCAACAATTTAACCAATTCTTCGGCGATGGAAGAAAATACATCGTGAATCACGGTATAGAGACCACAGATCATGATTCATGTTTACCAGTTTCGATGGTTTTCCCTGCATAATATTCTATTATTTTGTTCATATCATACTACATGGAATGTCTGGATCAATTCTCACCTCTTGCTTCTCGCGATTTACCACACTTCATGCCATCCAATTATGTTCATCAACATGTTCAATATTTCGGCAGTAATATCTTGACTTAACTATAATACCGAGTTATTTTTTTTTATTTTTCACTAATCTATCTATTTTATATGAATACGCTATTTATCTTGAAACAGAATCTCTGAACTTAAAAATCGGAATTATATAGCTGTTATACTGTCACATACTGAATGTCATTGGTAATCTGACATCCTTGTAATAGCACCAGTTATTTCGATTTTTTAGACTAATTATTGTAGCAGAATATCTGGCATATGATTTAGGCAGTACTACGTATGCCTCTATCGCCAAGCGTTTACGAGATATTGCAATTTTTGTTTTTTGATGAAAAACGTTGGTAAATTTCATAGATTTGCGGATTTGTATTAGGAAATCATACTCTTTAGAAGATCAATTTTATTTAAAATGCAAACATCTCGGAAACGGTTATAGATAGAGTTTTCGTGTCTGAGGATGAAATATGTAGAAAATCGTTACACATCTTTTGGAATTAAAAGTGATGCTGAAATACATATAATAGTACGAGTTTTTTCATTTTTTAAGAGTAATTGACGTAGCCGAATATTTGGCATACGTGTAAAAATGGAGTAGGCACTAGTACGCATTTTACCATTTACACCATGTCTCTATCTATAACTGTTGAAATTGCAATTTTTGTTTTCGATAAAAAAACATTGGTACATTTCATAGGTTTTTGGATTTGTATTAGGACATCATAATCTTAGAAGATGTATTTTATCATTTGCTTTAATTGTGCGTTCTGTTCTATAGCGGTGTCGGTTATTTTGCATGGACAGTGAATTGCAGCCAATATGTAGCGTTTGTAAGAAAATAATTTTTTTTCCAATTTGTGTCACCACGTTCTGTTAGTCCATCACATTGTTGTTGTTAACCATATTTTCGTTTTCCTCTAATTATGGGATTCCATAAGTTGTCAATAAATCTATTCCTCCGTTTCATAATACATGCAACCGAGAAGCTCATTGACGCACTTGAATTATTACACAATGTGACGAAACCCATCGATTATTGTTTAACAATATTTATGCAATTAGTAATTCGAAATTTGCTCTTCTTGGCACCAAATCGTAACCAGAGCAAATGTTCTGAATTTCTTCTTCTTTAATTAATATAACATATGCTACGCAAACCCGATGAAATACAAATGACTTTAGTATCCTCAATCATTAGATGATTAGTGTTTGCTGTCAATTTCCGTAAACTATTCCCAAATATTATACATATGACGGAGATAAATGTTCTCCAAATACATGTGATAATCTTCAATTGCATAATAAAGTTGTATGACAATTGACTGTTAAATGGCTTCTTTCTATGCGGATATTTTTATTCACTTTTGAATACTGCTATGATTATTTGATATGATGACGGTTCCCGATCTATATGACTACGATATACAAGAAGTACCACTTAGTAAGCACAACAAATAAAATAGTAGTCCACTAGGTGATATTGTCCTTTCTCTGTTTGCCTTTTATAGTTTCACCAGTTCAAGCAAAACTTTTGTCATTATTCAATACTTGTAAATTAATTTTGTGTACCAGGAAAGATTTAGGTGCATTACTCAAGTAAGCTAGTATCACAATTATCTCTTTACAACATTTTCATTCATCAAATGCATAGGTACCCTAAAGAAACTAAATTTTTAACCACGTTCAAATGCCATTATTAATAAATATCCTAAAGACTACGAATAAAACACTCGCAAAATTTAGTATTATATCAGCTCTTCTTCACAACGGTGGGGTGCACAACCTCGAAATTTCGAATCGAATTTCGGGCACGAAATTTAAAAACATCTAAATTCTGTAATAGAATAATAGGTTAAAAACGGTGATATGTAATGACAATTATTTGATTAATTACCCTAATATTATAGATACTATTTACAAGGAGGAAAATTTCGAAAATGTATCCCAACAAATGGTATGACAGTTATAATTACTGGAGCCAATACAGGAATTGGCAAAGAGGCTGCATTATACTTTGCACAAAGAGGCGCAAGATTATATTTAGCATGTAGAGATAATGTAAAGGCGAATAAAGCTAGAAGGTTTATAAGCAGTAAAACAGGAAATTATAACGTCTGTAATATGGAAATAGATCTGTCATCATTTGAATCAATAAGAAGTTTTGTCAAAAAGTAATTTTTCGATATTTATTTTTTAATTTAACTGTAAATAATGAACTTGTTTGTAGTCTAGGTTTTTACAGGATGAAAACCGATTAGATATTCTAATCAATAATGCTGGTGTTTATAGATTATAGAAGAAAACATTGACAAAAAATGGTTTTGAAATGACATTCGGTGTAAATCATTTAGGAATTATTAATGTGTCAAGTAAGACACATTTTGCTAGTAAAATTCAAAAGGATAATTTAAATGGTGAAAAGAGTTATGATTATGCACGTGTGCAATAGACATATCGCTGCAGTTTTATACGCATATTGTGGTAACAAACATATGTCGTATGGAAGATGGATAGTCAAACTATTCAAATTGATTAGTCAGACTCAATCTGATACAATACAGTTATTATTCAGCCATTGTCATAACAAAATAGAAGAAAAAAAATGTGCAGATCATGTCCAACAACTTAAACGATATTTCATAACTTTCAAGGATTTTTTCCAGCATATAGTAGACATTGTTGAACGCTTTTTAAAACATCGACGACCAGTAAGAGTTTGTTTAAAATCGTGTTTGTCATTCGATAGACTGCGTTCTGTGTGCATTCATTTTGTTCTGCTGCTCTTTAAAATTTGGTAATGAAAACCAGAATAGTGAGATTTTTGCAAATATGTGCAACAATCACTATATTTTGTGAATGGTGGCACAATATTTAATCACTAAACAATTCACAACAGTGAGAAACGATTCACATTAGCCATCGAGATCATGATTCCAATATACTTAAATTCCAAAATTCAAAATTATGTGGCAATTTGACGTTTAGTTCACAAGTTACAGTGGTTTTAGTGATGTTACTTTTGTAATATTCAAAACAATGGAAAAATCTGCGCTGTTTAGATCTGTTTCAGTGCAATAAAAAGAATGTTTTCATGCGGTATGTGACATGGATCCATCACTACACTCCAGAGTTAAATCAGCAGTCAGTTGAGTGGACAGCAGCCGGCTGAATGCCGGCCAAAGCGACCAAAAACGTAAATGTCAACTGGTAAGGTTTTGGCCTTCGTATCTTGGGATGCGCACGGTATTTTATTCGTCGATTACCTTAAGAAAGGAAAAACCGTTTGAAGGAAGAAATTGTGAGAAAACAACCCCAAATAAAGAAGAAAAAAGTTCTCTTTCAACAAAACAATGCACCGTGTCACAAGTTGATCGCAATAATGGAAAAATTGCACGAATTGTACTTTGAATTGCTTCCCTGAATTTGGTTCCCAGCGACTACTACCAGTTTTTAGAGCTAAAAAGAATGATCCAGACAAAAGAGATTTGGCTTCAATGAAGAAGTGATTGCCGAAACTGAAAAATATTTTGAGACCAAAGATAAATCGTTCTACAAATAAAGGCATCGAAATGTTAGAGAAGCATTGGAATGAATGTATCACTCTTCAAGAAGACTATGTTTATGAATAAAATCGAATTTTGCCTAAAAGTTGTTGTTTTATTGGTTATCCTACGAACTTATTGAGTGATGTTTCAATCTTATTGCCTCACTATATAGAAACAATACATAACATGAGGCCACGAGAACTCTATTCATTGCATACTAGATTTTCAAAATTTAAATTTGAATTTTGTAAATGTTCTAAACAGTATACAATAGAATTTTATGTACATTCGAGTATAAAGCAGTGATGGATTCTGGTCTCCGCTATAATTTCTGCTCATCTTGGAGGTTATGGTAAACGTGAATACTGAATGGCATGGTATCAGATGCAGTCTAACATATCGCTTTGAATATCTGCACTTCGCTGACGACATTTGACTGCTATCGCAAACTGAGTCAGACATTAGAGTGAAATTAAAGCGACTTATGAAATGCAGCTCCCAACAGTCGGTATAAAGATCAATGATGCAAAGATAAAAGTAATTAAAATTGATAAAGAAATAGATAAAGTATAGAGGACTTTCAACATCTGAGAAGTTCTTTGACATTTGATGGTAGTGCTGAAATGGATGTAAAGTTCCGCATACTGAAGGCTCCGTAAAACTTTGATATACTTAATAGAGTCTGGCGATAATTAAATACTTTCATAAAATCTAATTTTGATTATAAATAAAACTAATTATCGGTGGAGTTGTGTGGTTGAGAAACTTGGAAAGTATCAAATAGCATCATGTCACAAATTCAAGTTTTCGTCAGTAGATGCATATACTAAAAATTTTCTGGCATAATTCAATATGCAACAAGAATTTGTTGACTGGCAGATATGAAGGCGATGAACAGAGTTGTTAAAATGAAAGTGGATTTGAATTAACAATATAAAAAAAAAAAAAAATGATGACCACTACAACGTGGTTAAATGAGTGAAAAAAATTATGGAACCATCACATATTTACATTATCTAAGAATAGGGAATATAATTATTTTTTCTTTAATCAACTTCTTCCATATGTGACGAATCTTCGGCATCATCAACTTATGGTGGCATTTCATCAGTTGCAACAGGTGCCTCTTCAGTAGCCATTGTTTCACAATCTTCATCAATGCCCAAACCAAGTTTAATCATACGATAAATACGTTCGGCATGCACTTGTGAATCGTCTAATGAAAATCCAGAAGATAATAATGCAGTCTCAAATAATAAAATAACTAAATCTTTAACAGCTTTATCATTTTTATCGATTTCGGCACGTGCCCGTAACGTTTCGATAATTAAATGATCCGGATTTATTTCCAAACGGACAGGACATGCTTAAATCAATTTTTTTTCCAATTATAATCACTTCTATATCATTTTTTTTTTCTGAGTATTTTTATTTCTTGGCGTTACATGAACGGAAGCAAATACAATAGACCCTTGGAACTTTGTTCCAAGACCCTAAAATATTAGTTTTAGTTAATTAGATGTAGATAAAAGGGAAACTACAGAACACCTTCCATGCAAATGCCGATCACTTTCTCAGCAGAGATATAGGCTGCTGGATAGGTATATGCTATCTAATCTATCGGGAATTGCAACTATTATAAGTCCAAGAGATCTGGTGTCTTTTCTGTACGTCACGAGATAGATTTAATGTGCATATCTGCAAGAATCAACCGGGTTTCCTCGAGTGTGTCATATCAAAACGGCGTCTACCTGCTAATTAGCATCCTTCGAAGGCTTAGTCGAATCCGCTTCTGCTAACCAACCAACCACCAGTATTAGTTCAATTGATGTACCTTAAATTAAAATATATGAACTTAACATCAATAATTTCATTGGTTTTTATGACATTGAATGTTTTAGTCCCACGTAATGAAAAAAAATACGTTCTCGTCATTGATAAGATTGGAGTTTGTACTCATAGTAATGAGTATCGATAATATTACCTGCATACATTCATTGATTAAACACGAATACTTTCACGTACGATTGCTGATGTTTATGTTGTTTATGTAGTTTTTATGTACTTTTTTTTAAGACTTTATTTGGCCACCGGATGAATTTCATGAATTATTACATCATTTCTACGTACTGTTTGTGTTTTTTCATTTACGATAAATATTTGTTAGATTTTGTTTGATTTATCTATTTTTTTAGTGAATAAATTTAGTTATTTCAAAGTTTTAAAATTTCCAATCGACTTTAATTGCCTGAAACTGTTGCATTAATAAAAGTATGAATTAATTCCGAATTATAGTTTTAATTAGCACATAGAAATTGATATTAAGCCAATTGCAAATAGTTTGTGTTCCTTTGATTAATAAATTTTCGTTCAAAATATTAGTGTAATTTAAGATAAACAGTGTCTGTCAATGGAAAATACTTCAGCACCTTTTTTCCCAAAGTTTGCCAAACGCGATTTAGTTTTAAACAATCATCTTAACACCTGTGTATTGAATATTGTGTCAAACTAAATCTCTTACGAACTAGTCTAATTGATGATGTTTCCTAACCATGTTTATCTCGCTCGACCAGGTTGCCAATTTCAATGACATTCTATAAATCATGCGACAATCCTCGTCAATTCCTTATTTGATATTGTATAGGTTCAATACGTATGACACATTTATCAATAGATAATACGGAGACGTAGCCGCGGTGGTCATATGAATAAAATATTGTTCAAAATGTAATGTATAAGAACAATTTTCAAAATAAAAAAGAAAAAACTTCTTTACCATTTACACTTTTTGTGTTATAGTAATTTAACATTGTAACACAGTTAATGAAAGACCCTATTCTTGTAAAAATTGGCCAGACAAGAATTAATTTGGTTGTCATAATTCGTTTTTAGGTCTAAGACCAGTTAGGCTGTAAGTACTAGTCAGAACTGATAAAAATTATGTTTGTTCGCTCAGAATTAATTAAGATAACATCTATGAGCGGACTGGTGTTCTAAATCGAATTATTAGATAACTTAGAATTTGAACTCGAAACAGAAAAATATAAAAAAATATGTTTAAAATTATTTAATATTAATTTCTCAAAATTTAGTATTAAAATGATCAACATCAATATGGAAAATAGAAATTTTGTAATTGGAACAATAATTGGATGCATCCCGGCACTTTATTATCTAAGGTATATAATTGGTGAATTGATCGAAAAACGTAAATTAATTGGTCTATTTTGTTTTCTATAAAAATTGTAGAAAGTATTGCCAAGGTGGTCAATTCCGAAAACGTGTTGCTACAAATGGTCTTATAGTTATAATCACTGGCAGCAATACAGGTATTGGAAAGGAGACAGCATTATATTTGGCCAAAGGTGGTGCCAAAATTTATTTAGCATGTAGAAATAAGGAAAAATGTGAAGATACAAAAAAGTACATAATTAAGGAAACGGGGAATCCAAATATTTTCGTTAAAGAGTTAGATTTGGGATCATTTGAATCAATTAGAAAATTTGTCGAAACGTATTATTTTTTATATATTTCCTTCTAAACACATACAACTAATGTTTTGTATTTTAGATTCTTGAAGGAAGAACATCAATTAGATATTCTAATTAATAATGCTGGTGTTTATGGAATAAAGGAAAGGACATTAACAGAAAATGATTTTGAAATGACATTCGGTGTAAATTATTTAGGACATTTTCTATTAACAAAATTACTTTTAAATTTGCTTAAATCATCAGCACCGAGTAGAATTATTAATTTATCGAGTAAAACACATTTTGCTGGTAAAATTCAAAAGGATAATTTAAATGGTGAAAAGAGTTATGATTATTGGACCGCATATTGTCAAAGTAAATTGGCAAATATTTTATTTACAAGAGAATTATCAAAACGATTGTCAGGAACTAAAGTTATGGTAAATTCATTGCATCCAGGACTTGTACGAACTGAAATTACAAGATCGTTACCAATGATTACAAAAGTAATGTTCTTTTTATTGTCATATTTTTTGAAAACGTCAAAATCTGGGGCACAAACAACATTGGCTGTTGCTTTGGATCCTGAATTTAAAAATATAACTGGAAAATATTTTAGTGACTGTAAAATTGCATCGGAATCCAAAGTAGCTCAAGATGATGAATTGGCATTATGGTTATGGAATAAGAGTGAAGAATTTATAAGGACAAAGTAATAAAAAAAACTATTTATTTTATTTAATATTTCTGATTTTTTCAACATCGTTTCTGACAAGCAACTTTATTCGGTTTTACTTGTATATATTTGATAATACATATTAGCTGGCATGGAACATTTGCTCCATGTCACTGTCTTGCTAGAGGCATATAAGATACGATACTCAAAAGATTGTGTATGCATTAATCTCAATAGTTTCACGAGATGACAGCAATAAACATAAAATTGTAAATAGTACATCGAAAATTGTAAGATACGATACTCACTGCACCATAGGTTCACGTTCACTTCACTGCACATAACAGTGATACAAATCTCTTCAGCAACAAATTTCTGCCACAGTATATTTTATCTTATCACATAATCCTATTACTCTGTGAATAACAGACAATCACATATCCATTATTCCAATTTCTTATGTCACCAATTTACGAAGACTATAATTGAAGACATATTGATATTTGATACTTGCCGAGTATTTATGCAGTAAAATTTACCGCATTCTATATATGTAAGACTTTTGACAAGTTTGGCATGCGGCGTATTTGCCAAAATTCTATTGAGTTTGCACCTATTTTTCTAATATAAAAAGTTCCAAATTATTTTCGTTCACATATAGTAACAGTTGCTATCATATTCCCATTCCATCCGATGTCATTAGTATCAAAGAATACGTCTTCTTTTTCTTCCTCTTTCGCTAGGTCATAGAGGAGGTTATCCTATAGGACGTGTTC